>JAKCPI010025237.1:0-19321 GCA_023213315.1 Euborellia annulipes
CCTGGGAACAAAAACAGAGGGAATGCTTAGTTTTTAAGAAAATTTTGAAAATTCTCAAAGTTCAAAGGCTATGGGCCACGTGTTCCTGTTTACCAATGAGTTCAAATTTTAATGAGATTATTTTTTAATGCATTGGAAAAGATCTACGTCTATAAATAAGAACCACCCCTAATATGTAAAAGTAAAAACAATAAATTAGGATATTACAGCGAATATTATGACAGGGGGTCCAAAATAGCAAGAGTCTCTAATAAGCCCCTAATTTCTGTGAGCGTAGATAAATAAAAACTATAGCTATAGCTTTATAATTAATTGAAAAGGCCAGTTTTGCATTTGTTAATCGATTGCAAAATAAGAGCGATATACTAACTTTTTGAAAAGCGATTTGATGCGCGAAAAGAAGGCAAGCCAAGACTCACTCCAGGCTCCTTGCCTCATCTCTGAGCGCCGAGCTGAATTAGAAAAAAATCTCTCTTCCATCATTTGGCCAAATGATTGATTTCTTCGTTTTATGGTCAAATTTAATAAAGATTTTATCTTCTTTATATATAAAGTCCATGTAAAAATAAAAATAAAAAAGATGGCATTTTTTTACTTTCTCGTATAGAGAAAGTATTGTAATCGTAAAAAATTCGAATTCGAGATTTTGATGTTTCTCCACGCTTTAGACCTCCCTGAGTCTAAAAATATCATTTTGGGCATTATGTCTGTGTGTGTGTGCGTGTGTGTGTGTGTGTGTGGTGAACACATTATTTATAGCCACGATCTACTATCCAATATAGACGTCTATTAATTACACAGAGCAACACTGATTCTGCGGCATGGGATTTGTTAATCAATTTTAGCTAATTTTGGTCCGCTGAATACGAAAATAATATATTTTGCATTCTGTAACATGCATTGGCTAACAATCAATTGAAATAAATAAAGACGGGGCCAAAATGACCCTCAGATGCCGAAAAAGATCTTAAATAAATAGAATCGAATAAAATTCTCTAACATACTTGGAAATTGACCTTATGAGAAAAGAAGCGTTTAAATTATTAATATATTATATTTATAAGAAATAAACATCTCTTTGTTTAAAGAAAAAGATTTTGCATTTTATTTATTCCTCGTCTGTAGTCGCACTTCAAATAATTCTTTAAAATATGGGGAATGACTTCCCCGAGACTTTCTCGTATATTCTTTTGGAATTACGTCTGGGTGTGTGTGTGTGTGTGTGTGTGAACACGATTGCTTAAAAACCAAAGAAGCTAGATCGATGAAATTTGGTATATGCTCTTTACACTAAAATTGCAGATTTCTATCAACTTTTGGAGTAAATACGTCACTTGGAAGTATTACTTTACCTCATAAGTTTTTTTAAGAAACCTTCGAAAATTTCAAATTTTTTGTTATATTATGATAAAATACCTCAAATTTAAAAAGTTTTTATTCTTTGATATTTTTCCTAAAACTGAATAGTTTTTGAAATAATCAACGAAGAAAACGACATTTTTCGTAAATTTTGGAAAGAAAAAAAAAAAAATCATACAGGTGTCATTAAAAAACATGTAAATATAAACAAATGAATTTGTATAATATTATTTTCGCACTCTCTAAGGAAAAATAATAAAAATTGTTATATAATTAAATTTTTATTAATTTTTTTCTTTAGGGACTCGAATTGAATAAAGACAGACAGCCTTGCAAGCAAAAGGCACCGCCGGCAAGTGCTGCCTCTGGTATCAATTCTATAAACCATTTTGTTAAAATGAATTTCATCTTTAATTAATTCAAACAAATTTCATAAAATTAGTATAAATATCACGGAGGGGACAACCTAAAGGGGGAGGGGTCCTAAAAGGCGTCCCCTCCTCGAAAAAGCAAAAATTCAAATATTGTGGAGCCCTAAATGGCATTTGAATAGAAAGAGAGCGAAGGCAATGAGTGCGAGTGAGATGGAGAGAGTCGCTTAAAGATGCTGAGTCTCCGTCCTTGGTGCACATGCACCGGATTCCAAACAATGCGCGTGAGGTCATCTTTTCTTAGAAGCTATAAAAGACAGAAATAAAAATAAAATTTTTTTTTTATATTCATCAAATTAGAAGAAAAAAACAAATTAAATAATTTCAAAAAATGAATATGAAAAAATTATTTTAATCAAGGAAATAAATATATTCTAACTTTTGATTGATGATTGAAGTGGGATTTATTTATTTTTCTTCCTGAGACGGGTGTTAAAGTTAATTGTATTTTCAATTTATATTTCGGCCTCCAAGATAATTTGACTTTTGGGAAATTAAATAAAATGGCTTCCAGCAGGTGAGAGACTCAACACTCAGCGGGTCACCTATCCACGGTCCAACAGTTCTTAGCCTTGCTTAACCCGAATTTTCTCGATTTTTTTTCTGCCTTTTCTCAGAAGCTATTCAATTTAAAAAAGCTATTTTTTTTTTATACTCAACAAATTAATAAAAAAAAATATCAAACAATTAACAAAATTATTTTAATAATTACCTTTGATAACTGAAAATTATTCAGTTTTTGAAAAAATGTCAAAGAAGAAAAATTATTTAAAATAGAATAATTTATCACAATATGATAAAAAAATTGAAAATTTCGAAATTTCTGAAAAAACTTATTAGGTAAAGTACTACTTCCAAGTGACGTATTTACTCCAAAAGTTGATAGAAATCTACAATTTTAGTGTAAAGAGCATATACCAAATTTCATCGATCTAGCTGCTTTGGTTTTTAAGCAATCGTGTTTACACACACACCCAGACGTAATTCCAAAAGAATATACGAGAAAGTCTCGGGGAAGTCATTCCCCATATTTTAAAGAATTATTTGAAGTGCGACTACAGACGAGGAATAAATAAAATGCAAAATCTTTTTCTTTAAACAAAGAGATGTTTATTTCTTATAAATATAATATATTAATAATTTAAACGCTTCTTTTCTCATAAGGTCAATTTCCAAGTATGTTAGAGAATTTTATTCGATTCTATTTATTTAAGATCTTTTTCGGCATCTGAGGTCATTTTGGCCCCGTCTTTATTTATTTCAATTGATTGTTAGCCAATGCATGTTACAGAATGCAAAATATATTATTTTCGTATTCAGCGGACCAAAATTAGCTAAAATTGATTAACAAATCCCATGCCGCAGAATCAGTGTTGCTCTGTGTAATTAATAGACGTCTATATTGGATAGTAGATCGTGGCTATAAATAATGTGTTACCAAATTTATGTTTTTTATTGAAATATTGCTTTAAGAACCAGTAGCGTAACTAGGTGGGGGCGAAGGGGGCGCTCGCCCCTCCGCCCCAGGCGCATCAAGCCTTTGGCGCCCCTCTATACCGACATAGGCGCCCTAAGGCATCTAAAATATAGCCCAGGGACGGTGATTTTATCAAATTGATTGTCCAAAAACACGAATAGTTTTCTTTTAAATTATATTACAACTTAAAAAACGATGCCCTTGTTGAGTTTCGCCCCCTCATCCCTCAAAGGCTAGTTACGCCGCTGTTAAGAACCTGTTACCTATTGAGGAGTAATCTTCCAGTTGATAATTGGATATATTGACTGGCTAATGAACAGTCTATTTGAGCAGTGATTGAAAAAATTCCATCCTTTTAAAACAAGGCTCGCCCACGGGGCGTGGTGTAGAGGTTAGCGTGCTAACCTCATATACCAAACGTCGCGGGTTCGGACCCCAGGCAGTCCGATGATTTTATTTAAGCCATCTGGATACCAGATGGCTTAAATAAAAATGCCTGGACCCAAGGGCGTCCGCAGGATTTTTTGCAAGGGGGGCAAGGATTTTTTGCAGGGGGGGCAAGTCACTTCCAGATAAGTTAAAAAAAACGTATTTTGATATTAATAATGTTATACATCTCTTAGTATTTAAAGCTTTCTCACCGCGGCAAGGTGGATGTATACTGTGAAAGGTTTTTTTGTATTTTTTTTTTGTTTTATACATTTTTTTCTATCATTTTAATTTTCCAGGGGGGGCAAGTGCCTGGTTGCCCCCCCCTGCGGACGCCCATGCCTGGACCCTAATATATATAAATTCATAAATAACGGTTATCGTAAATGTCTTATATGGCCTGAGCTGCCGAAAAGACAGTGTGAATGTGTGTGTGAGTGTGAGTGTGAATGAGAAAAAAGTGTGAATGTTTAAAAAAAAAAAAAAAAAAAAAAAAGGCTCTAACTTGTTGAAAAAAAAAAAATGTTTTTTTTAGAGATCTTAAAATTTTTTTGTGAACTGTTATTTTTGATATTAAATAATAGAAATAAAAAAAAAATTCCTAGACTTCTCAATATTAAAAAAAAAAAATAATAATAATAATTCCTTCTTCTAATAAAATTAAAATAGAAAAAAAAATAATTAACTTGGTTAAAAATAAGCACTAAATCGGCTTAAAAAAATAAATGAAAATGAAGTTTATATATTAAAGCAGGGCTCTCAAGGGCAGTAACGTCATTTCAATTGTTTCTAAAAAAAAAAACTCCATTTAAAAAAAAGAAAAAAATTTTAGTCGAGATTTAAAAAATAAATTATCGTAAATTTTCTAATTAGTCATAATTCTAAATCCCGCCATTTGATCCACATTTGGCTGGCAACACAAATTCAAAATTTCTTTTTTTTTTTTTTTTTTTTTTTTTTAAAAAAACATTCACACTTTTCCTCATTCACACTCACACTCACACACATTCATACAGTCTTTTCGGCAACTCAGGCCATATAAGACTTTTACGATATCCGTTATTAATAATTATACATATATGGGGTCCAGGCATTCTTATTTAAGCCATTTGGTTAAAATTTCTTTTTATCTGAAATAAAATTATAATAAAAATTTTATTGAAAATTAAGTTCATTCTTAATTTATTTAAAATACTTTTTAATTAAATTTTATTAATTTTTATTTATATGAAGTTTACATCGAAATATATTAAATAATTTAGATTAAATTCTATCTATTGAATAGAATAATTAAAAAAAAAAATGGGAATTTATTCATTGTATTTAGATAAATTTAATTGTATATTCAAATATTTTTTTAAATTATGTGTATTTTGAAATTATTTTTAGTGCTTTTGGTGTTCATAGGTTGGCCAACTCTAAAAAGTTCTCCCTCCCAAGCGATACGAACAGCTGTGTGAGAAGCAAACACGTGAGCACACTTTCATTTAGCAGTTACACATTTAAAGTGAATTGTTCGATTTATCTCTCAAATTCATCCCTGGGCATATAGAAGAAATCAACTATCGGTAAGTCTTTTAAAATCTAAACCCTTTTATCCTTCTCTTATTAATTGATAATTTCTTGTTTGTTTATTTTTGAATGTTTTAACGGCTGCATGGATCATTATCTCATTTCTTTTCAACTTTAGAAGTTAATTTGGAATGCATAATGAAATGCCAAGCATTCTTTTTATTAAAGATGGACATTTTTAAACACGAATTTATTATTATTATTTTTTTTTAACCTCATGTAGAAAACGCATGGATAGGAGTTTAACGGTTTTTTTTTTTGATAAGCTTGTATAATTTTGTTTCAATTATAAATAAATAAAATTTATAGACCAAAAGATGAGCCAAAAAAAGTCGTTACGTAATTATATATTCTTAAATTTACATATAAAATTGAGAAGGACAACAGTATTAATTTTTTAGATGTTAAAATAATTAGGAATTTATGGGGTAGTCTTTCATTTGATGTTTATGTGAAACCAATATCGTGTGGTAGGTTTACAAATGGATTCTACTATTCCATTTATTTATATATTCTTTGCAAAAAAAAAAAAAATATTTTATTTCTCTTTGCTATATTGCATATAAATCTGACATCCCAGCGCTCTCGAGCCTTGGTTCAATGGTTAGCGTTCTCGCCTTCTGTACCGAGGGTCGCGGGTTCCCATCCCGTCTCAAGCTACAATTTATTTCAATTTTAATTGGCTACCAATAAATTGAAATAAATACAGGCGGGGTCTAAATGGTCTCCGTTGCCAATATAGGCCTTAAAAAGATAATAAAAAAATTTAAACATCCCTACTCATAATATACAAATTTAAATTATATTTTGTCTGAATTCAATAATAATTCTATAAACTATTTTAATTTTTTTTTGCTAAATTTTTTTTTATTTCAAATGATTGGTATCCGATTTTTTCTCGCTTGTCACAAGCGAATCCAGGAGCCAAGACACGTGCTTAAATATTTTAAGAAATGAAGATATGGGGCCTGGTGGATATTATTGAGAAGGATGTAGATCAGCGGTTCCCAACACGTGGGCCGCGGGCTGAACCCACGCAATTAACAAAAAACGTTTTTTGTCTAAAACTGTTTTTTCAATGCTTTTTCTATGGGCCAACGGACACCGAACAAAATGTTTTGAGCATTTTGCTCAATCGGTGTGCGTTGGCATCGAACGAAACGTTTTGCTCATTTGGTGTGGTGCATTCAGCCTTATTGGAACTGGCTCGCGGACGTCTCATGAAAAATAAAACTCTGGTGTGACTGGCGCACAGCACACAACTTTCTCTTACCCTTCGGTAAGAGAAAGTTGTGCACCGTGCTGTCACACCAGATTTTTTGTGTCGAGATATATTTAGTTTCCGATAGCACCTTAGTTTCAAACTTGCATTTTAAATGTTGACTGCTTGAAATAAACTATGGTTATTTTTCAAAATTTCAATCTCATATTTTATACACAATAGAGAATCCTAATTAAATACAAAATTTCATAAGAATTGGAAATAATTTTTTTAAATGTGTAAAAAGTTCCAACCCCCTTTTGAATCGAAATTAGCATGCAAATCCCCATAGGGATTTAACATTGGCTCTATGGAAGGAAGAGCCGGAAAGTGAATTTAAAACGAGTAGAGAGAGATGAGTGCGAGTAAGAGTCATGTAGATAACAGAATGAGTGACGTCATCCATTTTTCTTCGAAACAATTAAAGACATAAATAAATAAATAAAAAAAAAAATCTATAAAAGTATTTTTTTTTTTATTATATTCATCAAATTTATAAAAATAAAAAAAAAAAACTGAATTACATCAGCAAAGTGTACTTCAAACAATTTTTCCAAAATATTACTGATATAATTTTTAAAAATTAGAAAAAAAAAATTTGATATATTAATTTTGTTCAATTTAAAAAAAAGAAGTTTAATAGAAAAGAGATCTTTTTGAAATTAGAAAATATTTTTTATTTATGTGAAGGGTGAGAAGGATGTCAATGCACTCTCGTAGGGAGGGGTAACGTTTGTAATACAATAGAAACGGAAATTTACCTGCTTTTAAAGGCCTTAGGGTTCCTTCTGATCTTTCTTTCTTATTTTGTTGAATAATCGCTCAACAAATTATTTAAAAAAAAAGTTAGAAGAAAGTAAAAAGGAAGTTTTTGAGTGGTATAGCAGTCTATTTAAAAAAAAAAAATAATGAAAAAATTTCTAATTTCAAAAAGATCTCTTTTAATTTTTTTTTTTAAATGAGAACAAAATTCTCAAAATAGGAGAGGCTCAAAAAATTCCTGGAATTTCAAAATTTTCCCATGAGAAAAGCATTGACTTTTCTATATCACATTAGGCTGGTCGTCCACTGGACGCGACAACGCGCTACCGCTACAAGCGCTACAACATGCTACAGATCCCAATGTGTGTGAATCAATTGAAGCTCGTCCACTAGAAGCGCGCGACATCACGCTACAACGCGCTTCGAGCGACAAGGCGCTACGGATCCCAAAAAAATGGGATCTGTAGCGCGTTGTAGCGTCTAACCCTTTGTTTTTCTAACCTAAAATACTCTCACCGGCAAAAAAAACCGCAACACTTTGTTTTTTCTTAATAAAATTGATGCAATTGAATAAAACAAAGACCAAAATGTCGATATTTAATTTGTGGGACAAAATAAGATTAAATAGACATCAAAGAGCCGTAGTTACTTCATCAATCACTGTTTGTTCGGTGAGTGTGTGTTTAAATGAATTTTCATAAATTTTTTAAATTTTTTATTAACTGTTTCAAGAATCGACTGCTTTGCAAATATCAGTTTCGATTTTTCATCACCGTCAGGACCTTTAAAGATAAACATAGAGTATGTTTAATTTATTTTATATTCAACACTTACTTATTCTTTTTATAGTCGACATTACAATTTTTTGTGATATACTGTATATATATATATTAAATTGATAAAAGATATACATTTTTTGTTATTTCACATTGAGTGATTTGATGAAGTAACTGCTGTTCTTCGAGGTCTATTTAAAATAACCTTCATCCCAGAATATAAAGAATTTTAAAATAAGATTATTTGAAAATTTAGCGAAAATAAATATAAATTTCGAGATTTTTATCTTGGTTTTATATTTCAATTTAATTATTTATTAAAATTATATGGATTTGTTTTATTTATTGGTTAGAAATTTATATGATATTTTATGTCAAATGTAGCGCGAAGTAGCGTGCAGTGGACGACCCTTGTCGCGTGTTGTCGCGTCTCTTGTTGTCGCCCTTGTAGCGGTAGCGTCCAGTGGACGACCAGGCTTATGAAAAATTAATGTTAATTAATTTTAATATAAATAATTAAATCTCTCAAATTAAAAATAATAAAAATTGTTATTTAATTAAATTTTTTTTTTTTTACACTAAATTGGAATAAAAAATAACAGAATATTAAAGAAAAATTGCAGTTAAAATAGATTAGATTAATCGGGGCCAATGTCCATGTCTTACGGTCACTTAAATTATATAAAAAAGACAATTACTTTTAAAAAATGATAATTTTAAACGGTTTAATGAAAAATAGAAATGGCTATGCCAATGATTGAATAAGGGACGCTATGAGCAGAAATAAAAAAAAAAACTATATTATTTCGTCGACGTTTCGGGAACGCGTCGCTCCCATTTTCAGGACCTATGGTCATGGAATTTCTATTAATTTAGTTTACAAATAATTACAATTATAGTGATTGAATATTTGTTATAGCTGTAGTATTATGTTCAAGGGGATAAGGAATAAATCCCAAAGAAGAATGGAGCCAAATTTATTTCATTTAATTTTAATAAAAATTCTTAATCACTTGCTGACGTTTCGGGCAATGTCTAAGTATCGTCCTACTCCTATGTACTAGGCTCTATTTCCTGCCATTACATAAAGATATTTTGAGATTATATTCAACTATTTTTATATTATAATATTAATTTGCTCTATCCTTGCCTCTATAATAGTTTGAATGTATTGTATAAAAACATAAAGACAAAATCACAGCTCCGATGATGGTTCGAAACCCGAACCGAAACGTCAGCAAGTGATTAAGAATTTTTATTAAAATTAAATGAAATAAATTTGGCTGCATTCTTCTTTGGGATTTATTCCTTATCACCTTGAACAATTACAATTATGTTGAAAACAAAAATTAAATTGAATATCGACGTTCTAATTAGCAAAGTGCCTAACTCCATTTTTGTTTATTTTGCAGGAGAGCCAAAAAACATTTCATTGTCATTGTTAGAGCCACTGTTAAACTTTTCATGCGGCAACTTTGCGAACTGAAAAATTTGAATTACTTCTTACCCAGTTCAGGGCATAAGGATAATGATATTTAAAAACAGAAAATACAAAAAAATGATTTTCGAAAAAAAGTGGAGTTAGACACTTTACTAATTAGAACGTCGATATATCTCTTTTGCTACAATTATTTCGTAAGCATTTTATTTATAACAGCTGACCATTGGTCCTGAAGATGGGAGCGACGCGTTTCCGAAAAGTCCGACGAAATAATACAAGTTTTTTTATTTCTGCTGGCTGTGAATAAGGAAATTCAATATAACTTTTAACGTTTCTACGCCCTGGAATTTCTAGATTTATATTTTTAAAATTTTTAACAAATCTTCATCACCAGATGATGAATTATTGTTATATTATACATTCACATATGACAAAAATATCAAATAAATTTTTAATTGAAAATCTATTGTAGCCCTAATACAGGATGATGAGTAACTTTAAATATAAATTTGTTTAGGACATATTTCATAAAAAATACTATTAATTATAGCATTTGAAACAATATTCCGCGCTTAACTCAATTTTTAATCTTTTGGCGCTTGACACACTAATGCGTAACAGGGTCCATATATTATCTATTAATATAATTATAATTATATTTAATTAGATAATTTTACGATATGGATTAATACGAGGAAGAGAGGATGCTAGCCAAACAGGATAGCATATATCAAATGAAAATCCCATTAAAAGACAACGTTTCGGCTTTAATTAGTTCTTAATTATTATTAATTAAGGGTCTCACCGAAATCAATATTTGTAACACATTCAATTTCTATTTTTCAGATATGGCTCCAAAACATAAACAAATAAATCCCGATGTCCGAGGTTTAGGAGAACCTACTCGATTTCTTCTACTTCATTATGGAAAAATTCCAAAAAAGGCAATTCAATCTAAACAGCTAAAAAATTCCGATATTCGTAGTTTAGGAGAACCGATGCGATTCCTTTTGCAATGTAGAAAAACTCCATTTGAAGATAAGTGAAAGGAATCTGAAGATGGTGCCTCATTGGAAGAAAGTAAGTTTTTTTTTTTTTAAATTTATGTAAGGTATTTTTCGGCACCTGAGGCCATTTAGACCCAGTCCTTATTTATTTCAATTCAATTGAAATCAATTTTTTTCGCATGAGACAAGATAACTCTAACGAACCTTTATTCACACCAGATTTTTACTTTGTCTTACCTCTATAACGACCCCGCGATGTTCGGTTTAGAGGGTAGGCACGCTACCAACTACACCAAGCTCGGGAGCATTTTTACATCTTGAATTCAAATGTGCCGTACTGTCGGAAACTAAATATATCTCAACACAAAAAATCTGGTGTGACAAGCACAGTATACAACTTTCTCTTGCCGAAGGGTAATTCAATTCCTTCTTGATTTTTCGGCAACGAAGGCCATTGAGTCCGTCTATTTATTTCAATTGGAAGTAGGCCTAGTCAGTGGCGGTCCCAGGATTTTGTCAAGGGGGGGGGCCCAAAATTTTTTTTTTTTTTTTTTTTTTAATTCATTTAAGCTCTTTTTTTTTTGGCAGCGAAGGCCATTTAGACCTATTTTATATATTTATTTCACCTGGTTTGGTAGCCAATGGCCCAAAATTTATGATGTAGGGAAGGTAAAGAATAGGGTGGCGCAAAAATCCGACTAATTTTTTTTTTCGACCTCGTGTTAGTCTAAATCCGAAGAGAGGTCGATTTGCACGTATTTTACATGAAATCTAATATGTTAAATAATATATCGTGAATAGAATATTTAAAAACTAATTTTTTTTTTTCAAAATTGCACAATAAAGATAATTTTATCATAAATCCAATGATGTACGGTTGCCTGCGGAAAACCTGTGCTGAATCCCGGTTGCTGCGGTTACTTTACAGATGCACTTTTTCGGTTTCTTTTTAGATTTTCTAAAAATTCCCTCTTACGATTTTGATTAAAATTCAAAAAACAATTATTTTTTAGACTCTCTTTAAAATGTATATTCTCATTTTCGGGTTGAAATCTTTTGAAGACCATTTTACTCTTGTACTTCATAGGAAAGAGAAGAAATGGTTGGCATGGTAACAAAATATAAATATTTTCCTATACTTATAAATCTTACATCTTGAATTCGAATGTACCGTACTGTCAGAAATTAAAAATATGTCGACACAAACAAATCTGGCGTGAGAAGCACAGGACATAATTTTCGATTCTTTTTTAGGTAATCGAAACTTGTGTACCATGGCAACCATTTCTCCTATCTTTCCTATGAAGTACAAGAGTAAATTAAAATGTTCTTCAAAAGTTTTCAACCCGATAATGAGAATATACATTTATTTTAAAGAGAGTCTAAAAAATAATTGTTTTTTGAATTTTAATCAAAATCGTAAGAGGGAATTTTTAGAAAATCTAAAAAGAAACCGAAAAAGTGCATCTGTAAATTAACCGCAGCAACCGGGATTCAGCACAGGTTTTCCGCAGGCAACCGTACATCATTGGATTCATGATAAAATTATCTTTATTGTGTAATTTTGAAAAAAAAAAAGCCCTCGGGGCATGGCGTAGAGGTTAGCGTGCTAACCTCATATACCAAACGTCGCGGGTTCGGACCCCAGGCAGTCCGATGATTTTATTTAAGCCATCTGGATACCAAATGGCTTAAATAAGAATGCCTGGACCCCATATATGTATATTTATTAATAACGGATATCGTAAAAAGTCTTAAATGGCCTCAGTTGCCGAAAAGACTGTATGAATGTGTGTGTGAGTGTGAATGAGAAAAAAGTGCGAATGTTTTTTTTAACAAAAAAAAAAAAAAAAAAAAAAAAAGAAAAAAAAAATTAGTTTTTAAATTTGTAATTAATTATAGTTTGCACAGGAATTTTTCAGGCAACCTATTCAAGATATATTATTTAACATATTAAATTTCATGTAAAATACGTTTCATCCAATAAACAGTTGGGTGCAAATCGACCTCTCTTCGGATTCCCTACTATATGACAATATTTTAGTTTCTCATGTTTTAAGAGACCTCTCGCCCACGGGGCGTGGTGTAGAGGTTAGCGTGCTAACCTCATATACCAAACGTCGCGGGTTCGGACCCCAGGCAGTCCGATGATTTTATTTAAGCCATCTGGATACCAGATGGCTTAAATAAAAATGCCTGGACCCTAATATATATAAATTCATAAATAACGGTTATCGTAAATGTCTTATATGGCCTGAGCTGCCGAAAAGACAGTGTGAATGTGTGTGTGAGTGTGAATGAGAAAAAAGTGTGAATGTTTAAAAAAAAAAAAAAAAAAAAGAGACCTCTCCAAAGATGAGCTCAAAAAAATTTTTTAAGGGTTGAAAATTTGAGAAACGTATTTTTTCTCGTCTAAAATTTTACCATAACGAGAAAAAAAAATCGATTTTTGACGAATTTAAAATTTTTAAAAATTTTGAGGGGGTATGGAAAAATTTTTGAAAATGAGGCATTGAAATTTGCGTTTTTAGATACCCTGAGACGTGAAAAATTTATAATTTTTTTGTTTAGTTTTAAAATATTAAATAAAACTTTTGAATTTTTGTCTGTCCAAAGGGGGGGGGGGCCCGGGCCCCTCTGGGCCCCCTGGGACCGCTAATGGGCCTAGTTATCTTAAGGTGCGCGTCTCGGGGTGCTCATTTTGGGACTTTCCAGCGGCCACACTTTTGAAGCTATCGACCTCAAATTTTTTTTAAATTAAAGCTATTTAAAATATCTACAATTTATAGAAGCCCTTTTTTTGATTTTCAAAGAAAAAAAATTTTTTTTTAGATTAATGGCATTAAATAAAAGATATTTTAAAAAAAGGAGCTCTATAAGTTGTAGATAATTAAATTAGTAATCATTGTGTTAAAAAATAATTAATTTTTTGCCTTTAATTAATTAGCTGGAAAGTCTAGAATGAAATGGAACAAGTTGCGTGTTATCCAATGGGGGGAACACTAACGCCATCTGGTGCCGCCTCGAGTCAATCGTGTTTTAACGGTTTTCCGAGACGCGCACCTTGAAGTGAATTTCATTTTTTTGATATGTCAAAAAATCTGAGATTTTTTTTTTTTTTATTATTTTTATAATTTGTAAAGTAAAAAATATTTGACTTGAAATTGTCTAATTTTTTCCGATTTACCAGGTATATATTAATAAAAAATATTTTCTTTTAATTCAAATATAGGGTCTATATATAATTTGTAGAAAATTAAATTATTTTTAGGAATTACATTTAGAAATAAATTTCTGAGAAAGAATTAAATTATATTAATTCTTGAATGGATTCGATTTCTACGACCCCTTGAGATTGGCAAAATGATATAAAATCCGCCAGTTGAGGAAAAGTTAAAATTAAATCGTATTTAAAACAATATTTACAATCAATAAATTTGATGCTAAGAGCTATTTTTATAATTTAAAATATACATTGATTGTTCATTAAAATATACTATACAATGGCGTTAATAAATTTAATGGTCGATGTTTTGAATTAAATACACAGTATTAATGTTTTGCAAATAAAATATTTCTTTAAATAAATATCGCTGGGCTATATCAATTTTTCCTATAAACTTTATTTGAGAAATCATTTTTCCTCTTATAAAATTCAAAATTTTATCTATTAGCTTCAATATTTGTTTATTGAGGAGTTAATTTTCAACGTTTTGGAAAATAATAACTCGGATTGAGGGTAGGAAAATTGAATTATTACAAATGATTGTAGTAAGAAATTGGCAAATAATATATATAATAGTAGACTGTTTGAAAGTAGACTGAAATCAGCGATCTATCATAATTTAAATAAGCGAGTGCGTACTGTGGTCCAACAGTAGGGCATGTTGAGCGTAAATCGACAAGATCCGTGGTGCAACTCCCGGCGGTACCTACATTTTTCGCTTATTTAAATTAATAAATACTTGGTTATATGTTTTTCATAATTACCTCATGGACCAACACATGATATATATAATTCTTTATTTATTAATTGCATAATTGAGTTAATTTCTCAAAACGTCCATCTAGATCGCGCCTCAGTAGCGGAGAAATCTGAACGCTTGATTTGAGCGGCGTTTCTCTAGTAGACTGAAATCAGCGATCTATCATAATTTAAATAAGCGAGTGCGTACTGTGGTCCAACAGTAGGGCATGTTGAGAGTAAATCGACAAGATCCGTGGTGCAACTCCCGGCGGTACCTACATTTTTCGCTTATTTAAATTAATAAATACTTGGTTATATGTTTTTCATAATTACCTCATGGACCAACACATGATATATATAATTCTTTATTTATTAATTGCATAATTGAGTTAATTTCTCAAAACGTCCATCTAGATCGCGCCTCAGTAGCGGAGAAATCTGAACGCTTGATTTGAGCGGCGTTTCTCTAGTAGACTGAAATCAGCGATCTATCATAATTTAAATAAGCGAGTGCGTACTGTGGTCCAACAGTAGGGCATGTTGAGCGTAAATCGACAAGATCCGTGGTGCAACTCCCGGCGGTACCTACATTTTTCGCTTATTTAAATTAATAAATACTTGGTTATATGTTTTTCATAATTACCTCATGGACCAACACATGATATATATAATTCTTTATTTATTAATTGCATAATTGAGTTAATTTCTCAAAACGTCCATCTAGATCGCGCCTCAGTAGCGGAGAAATCTGAACGCTTGATTTGAGCGGCGTTTCTCTAGTAGACTGAAATCAGCGATCTATCATAATTTAAATAAGCGAGTGCGTACTGTGGTCCAACAGTAGGGCATGTTGAGCGTAAATCGACAAGATCCGTGGTGCAACTCCCGGCGGTACCTACATTTTTCGCTTATTTAAATTAATAAATACTTGGTTATATGTTTTTTATAATATTATTGATTATTTAGATGGGGTACGCAGCCAGAAGAAAAAATAAAATGTTACGGAATAATTTTTTTGACGTTTCGGGTGCTAATCTCCCTCTTCACCGTATTCTACTTGTGATTATTTCATTGTTTTTAAAATATATATATATATATATATATATATATATATATATATATATATATATATATATATATATATATGTTCTGGAAGGTTTCCGCGACTGGATGTATGCGAAGATAAGTTTTCTCGGGTTGATTGGTCAACCTAAATCAAACACAGACACGATCACACATACACACACCCAATCCAAATCTCAGAAACAAACCCAATCTCCTAACACATCCACTAACCAAACCAATAACACATCGACTTGGGGAGGCAGACTGAGGCCCCGTAGTCAACCCAAACCGAACACAAACGCAATTACACACACTCAACCTTCCTCCTGCTCTCAGAGACCAAACCAAGCCTCTGAGGCATCCAAATTGACCTGGGGACCAGCAAGACTGCGACCCCGTAAACAATCCACCCCAACAATTCCCACCTAATTCCATACTCTTGAAAATGGCTCCAAAAGGAGAGCCGAAACGTCGAGTAAATCTCCACATCACACGCGACTCAACCACGAGAAAACTTATCTTCGCATATATATATATATATATATATATATATATATATATATATTTGATGGAAACTTTCATGGTTCAAACCAGTGGCGGCTCGTGACCGAGACAACTAGGTAGGCGACATATATGTAAATATATATATATATATACATATTACTTACGAAAAATAGAAAAAAAAGAAAGAAAAAGGCGTATTTATTTATTTTTGTAAATTAAATCTATTCGCCTATCTTTTAATTTAGAAAATAATTCAATAATTTGATCTGTGAAGTTATCTTGTTTCGAAATTTGAACTAATAAATCTTCATGAGAAATTGCGCTCTACGGTAACACTTGTCATCGGCTTGGCATAGGCTACTTAGTTCATCGCCTAACCGTTCGACTTATAGCGCTAGCTATCACTGCTGTGCGCATGCGCGACTGTCTAGAAATGTGAGCAGCGGAGTGTGGAGTACAGCCAGTAAATAGGCAAAGAAAAATATCGCCTTTACTTTATAAATACGAGGTTCTGAAGTGTTTCAAATCTTTTTTTTTGCAAAATCATATAAACTAATAAATACAGTAATTATTTTATGCAACTAAATATTTTTAAACTTAATAAATATAATAAAATTGATAAATATTTTTCATCTGTATATTTATAAGGTAGGCGTCGCCTACCTTGCCTACCCTAGCGAGCCGCCACTGGTTCAAACCTAGAAATTTTCCAAAAAAGGTTTTCATTTTCTTTTTATAAAAACAATGAAATAATCACAAGTAGAAAACGCATGGGTGGGACTTAATATTGTCCCTCACTGTACATTTATTCTCAATATAATTAATTAAAATTTACTAATCTAACACATTTATATTTTATAAATTTATTTCGAGAGCATCTAAAGATTAATCCAAAGGTCGAAATAAAAGATAATATTTTTATTCAAATCAAAAATAGAATTAAATTATATATATATTTTTTTTAAATATAAAATATTAATTCATTTGATTTAGATAATGAAAAATTTTTCTACTTAATTACAATGTATTTAAAATTTTATAGCTGATTGTATTGATGTAGTAGAATAAAAAAAAGAGAGATCAGCTAATTGTAATTTCCCCTCACTACTGACGTTTCACCTTGACATGCTTCAGCCCTGAGACTGGTCGTATATCTGACCGAAACGTCGGCTTGAAGTGACTAATAAACGAAATAAAGGTAGCTGTAATCGCTCTTTTCTTTCTTCTTTACTACACTAACGTTTCGGTCCTGTTTAGGATCATCTTCAGAGCATTAGGGCTGTCATCATTAATATGAAATTTAACATTTAACCTTTACATTAATATCGTTAGTTTTCTTTTTATGCACCTAATACATGTATTTATATAATGGTTAGTGAGATGTATTTCCAATGGCAAAGTCTGCAAATGATATATTGTGACTGTTCTCACCGAGTTCAGTTTATATATGTCCCTATAGAAAAGATAAAAGAGATGATTGTCATGGGATTTTTATAAAGTTTCATTTACGATTTCTACTTGAGCGTTATAAAGTTCGAAATATTAGGAGAAAAGACCAGCGCTTGATTATTCACCATAGACACTATTTATTTGCAAAACGCCACCCATCATCAGTGCAGAAAATAGTTTTGATGTTGGATGTCGTCCATATTTTGAATAAATAGTGTGTGCGTGTGTGTGGTGGATAACCAAGCGTGGGTGACCAACCATTTTTATTCTCTAATCAATCAATCTAAAAGAACAAATTTATTATGTTTCAGGTACTCATTGTTAATATTAACGCTGAGACGTAGAAGATTGGATATGAAGAGGAAGAAACAAAAAAACCTCAACGTTAATCCAGAGAACTCAACACAGTTGAAGAAACAAGTGGCCTACCAGGTGTCAAGAAATAACGAGCATTAGAAGTCAAGAAGGTGATAGATGAAGAGCGAAGTCAAGGTAGGCAATTCTCTGAACAAGAAAATTCTCCAAATAGACTATCATCCATTTACAGAACTTATACTGTTAAGTTTGAATTTGAAGAAACAATTGTATCTGAACTCTTTAGGGTAAAATCTTATAAAGTATTATAACTTCCTAACCCGAGCCTTAATTGTAGTCAATGAAGATGCAGATTAACTTTCTATAAATAAGTTAGTGGTTGTTAAGAGGGAAAGACGTTAACTGGAGAAGCCTTTTAAAAAGGATAATTGTTTATTTGTATGCATCTCAAAGAACAGATGTATTCTTTGAGGGGAGTGTAAATAACAGCAAGAAATTGAATCTAATTTATAATCATGGTTTAGGGAATTTTCAATTCGATATTTAAATCGTTTTGTTTTTATTATTAATTTACAGATAAATAACACAGGCCAACAAAAAATTTTTTTAGGGTTTCTGTTCAAATGCTGGAATTCTGATTCTAGACACCGAAAAACACTTAAATTTCCATTTTTTGCTTTTAAAGTTTGCTTTTGTTTAATACGAAACAGTCCATATAAACATAAAAAATAATCATTTTTAAACTTGATTTCATGTTATTTTACATTTATATGCAATTGTTTATCACAAATATTAATTAAAAGGACTCTGATGTTCAGCAAAAACTATTCTAATCATAATTTAAAATAGCCCTAGTTTCTACAAAAGCAAACTTTAAGACTAACATAGCTGTCAGGCTACTTTTGGATGCTCTTGTGCTGTTCTGGGGTGTGCTTTGGGCTGCCCCGAAACCTTACCCAGACCTCACCAGTCAAAACACGACTCGCACATGTTTTCCTTCAATTAGCATATGTTCCCGCCTATTTGTCGATAAAGTAGTAAGCCACTTTACCACCCTAAAAACTCAATGAAGCCGTGAAGTTAGCAGCAAACCTGGTTTGCTCTCTAATCATCAAAGAAGGACTACTAAATCTATCAAATTTTCCAAAAACAAATCTAGCAGCCCTTCTCTGAACCATTTCTATCTTCCCCTCTAACTGCTGCGAATGTTTGTCCCATACCATTGAACAATACTCTAAATTAGGTCTCACATAAGTTAGATAAACTTTGGACTTGACTTCTCTAGACGTACCTCTCAAAACTCCCAAACATCCCTAATTTCCTATATGCCTTATTCACTATAAAATTTATATGGGTATCCCACTTTAAATACGCCTGAATGTGAACTCCCAAATATTTATAAAATTTAGATTCATTGGTAATATTTCCATTGACAAAATAATTTTCAGAAGAAATCAAACTTCTACAACCAAACTTAACTAAACTTGACTTAGAGTGGTTGAGTTC
>JAKCPI010025238.1:0-16957 GCA_023213315.1 Euborellia annulipes
AATATTATTATTATTATTTTTTTTTTTTTTTTTTTTTTTTTTAATAAAAAAAACATTCACACTTTTTTCTCATTCACACTCACACTCACACACACATTACACGGTCTTTTTGGCAACTCAGGCCATATAAGACTTTTACGATAACCGTTATGAACATATATTATATAGGGTCCAGGCATTCTTATTTAAGCCATTTGGTATCCAATTGGCTTAAATAAAATCATGCCTGGGACTCTGGGGTCGAACCCGCGACGTTTGGTATACGAGGTTAGCATGCTAACCTCTACACCAAGCCCCGAGGGCCTATTATTTAATATCAAAAATAACAGTTCACAAAAAAATTTTTAAGATCTCTAAAAAAACAATTTTTACTTTCTCTTAGCCTATATATGAAATATATAGGAGAGAAAGTATTGCGAGCATGTCAAAAATTCGATGTCGAGATTTTGATGGATATACATGTTTTGAGGTCCCCTGAGTCCAAAAAAGTGGGTCCCGCAAATTGGTCTGTGTGTGTGTGTGTGTGTGTGTGTGTGTGTGTGTGTGTGTGTCTGTATGTGTGGACAGATTTTTAGCATGAAGGAATTGAGCTACCGGATTGAAATTTTATATTTAACTTAGGTACCTTCCCACACGCTCAAAATAAGCTTTTGAACAAAATCGGCCAAAAAGTACTAGTACTTTACTGATGTACTTTTTCAGTTTTTTTCGATTTTCTCAAAATTCCCTCCAAGAATTTTTTTAAAATTCAAAAATCAATTATTTTTTAGATGCTCTTTAAAATGTATATTCTCATTTTGCCGTTGAAATCTTCTGAAGACCACTTTACTCTTGTTCTTCATAGGAAAGATAGAAATGGTTGCCATGGTAACGGAATTTAAATCTTTTTCTTTTTTATTAGATTAAAAATCTGGTGTGACTGGCGCACAGCACACAACTTTCTCTTACCTTCGGTAATCGAAAGTTGTGCACTGTGCTTGTCACACCAGATTTTTCGTGTCGACATGTATTTAGTTTCCGACAGTAGGGTACAATTGAATTCAAGATGTAAAATTTATAAGTATGGGAAAATATTTATATTTTGTTACCATGGCAACCATTTCTCCTATCCTTCCCTATGAAATACAAGAGTAAAGTGGTCTTCAGAAGATTTCAATCGCAAAATGAGAATATACATTTTAAAGAGCATCTAAAAAATAATTGATTTTTGAATTAAAAAAAAAAATCGTTGGAGCAAATTTTGAGAAAATCGAAAAAAACTGAAAAAGTACATCAGTAAAGTACTAATACTCTTTGGCCGATTTTGATTAAAAGCTTATTTTTCCGGTCCCGGGGGGTGTTTAACTTAAATATAAAATTTCAACCTCATAGCTCAATTCCTTCATGCTTAAAATTGAACACACACACACACACCCCCACACACAGACAGACCATGTAGCGAAAACCACTTTTTTGGATTCAGGGGACCTCAAAACGTGAAGATCCATCAAAATCTCGACATCGAATTTTTGACATGAATCCAATACTTTCTCTCTATATATATATTACATATATACATAGGTAAGAGAAAGTAAAAATCAATTATTATTTAAATTCCCATTTATTTGTGTCTTTAATTGCTTAGGAGAAAACATATATATCTCTCTCTCTCTCACTTGCAAACATTATCGCCTGTCTCTCCGCCTTCTCTCATAGGCCTAATGTTAATTTCCTATAGGGATTTGTATGTTAATTTCGATTCAAAAGGGGGTCCCCTTTGGAACTTTTTAGGCATTTAAAATTTTTTTTTCCAATTCTTATGAAATTTTGTATTTATTTACGATTCTATATTGTGTATAAAATGTCCAAATATGAGATTAAAATTTTGAAAAATAACCATAGTTTATTTGAAGCAGTCAACATTTAAAATGCAAGTTTGAAACTAAGGTGCTATCGGAAACTAAATATATCTCGACACAAAAAATCTGGTGTGACCAGCACAGTGCCCAACTTTCTCTTACCGAAGGGTAAGAGAAAGTTGTGTGCTATGTGCCAGTCACACCAGATTTTTTTTTTTTCAACAAGTTAGAGCCTTGTTTTAAAAGGATGGAATTTTTTCAATCACTGCTCAAATAGACTGTTCATTAGCCAGTCAATAGCCGGCCATACACGAACGGGTATTTTTGACAGGTGACGGTTTTTTCTTGTAAAATCGCGGGCGCGGCCTGTACGTTAGTGGCGGGACTATCGGGCTGCAGGCAAAGACCCAGAACCGCGGCCTGACGCTTGCACACACACGGGCGGATCTAGCTGGCAAGCCAAACCCTCAGTTAAAATTGACAGGTTTATTTTAATTTAATTTTTTTCAACATAACCCTAATATTTAGCCGGCCATTTTTCTGATATGAATCTGTCTTTGATATATCATTATAACCTATAAAATAATGTAAAATAATTAAAATAAATTAATAATTGTAAATATTATAATAAATTAATAATTATAATTATATATAATAATAAATTTAATTATAATAATAAATAAAATTATAATTATAATAATAAATATAATTATAATAATTATACTATATTATTTTTGTTTATTTTTTTTTATTATAATTTTATTTATTATTATACTAGCCGCAAGGTTCTCCTTCGGCGAACCTGCGCTAGCCAGGGGGTTTCGCCCCCTGGACCCCCAAGCTCGCCTACCGGCGAGCTTTGCTCGCCTTCCGCGAGCAATTGCCCGCCTTCGGCGGGCAAGTTTCTTACACGGCCATCGTTGAAACCCTGAAATTCCCGGAGCGTAAACCTTCTTAATTCGTGGCCAACCCTCAACATCGATGCCTCGTTTCTTCTTTAGCGCAAAAAGCAAACTGATATCTCAACCCGTTTAAAAGTTATTATAAAATTAAAAAAAAAACTCCAAAATGAGAATTCAGTGCTTTTAAAATTAGAATTTGAAGCTTCGTAAATAAGGCCAAGGCAATAAATGTAATGTATCAGACAAATTATAACTTTTTTGGAATTAATTTAAAAAAAAAGTTGAGATTTGGGTAAATTGAAAAATCCTAAATTTCGTAAAAATGGGGAAGGGAGGGTGGTTCGGTTAAAACCACAGGTTAAAACTAAAACCGGTTACACCAGATTTTTTGTTTCAGGATATTTTTCTTTTTTATTTAATTTAAATACTAAGGCCCGAGGTCACTAAATAGCTTTACATCCCTTGAAAGATATTTATTCAAGAAACTTAAATCGAAAAAAATCATGTTGATGTATTATTTAAATTGATATCTTTTATCATTTAAAACATAGTTTCTCAAACTTATTTTGCTGACTGTCCCTTTTTTTAAATTTTTTCAATTTTTTATTTTCACATCTGTAAACGAAGATTTACTTCAATTACAGAAAGAGAGAGGAGAGATTGGCAATGTTTGAAAATTTTCACGGCAAGTGGGATCTGAATTGGGTGGGCAACTCTAGATTCGTAACCCGCAGTTGATCCGATTAGACATGAGTCTCCTATAGTTTTAGTAATCTTCAAAAGACATAAATTTATGACATAACTAATGAGAAAATTAAAGGAATTTTTTCGATTTTAAGGAGTTTGATAATATCAGGTTCTATTTGAGTAAAATACAACGAAAAGTCGCCGCGTTCAGTAACTTGAAGCCAATTTATCTTTTAAGTTATAAACATTTCTACAATACTATATAAATCCACCTGATAAAAATGAATGCAATACCTGTAATGACAAAAATTACACGATATTAATTTTTAATTTACTTTAGTACGTGATTAGCGAGTATTTTTTTTTTAACTGCCCACGCGATTTCTGCACCATCTCGCCACATAATTTTCTCTGGGTCATGTACGGCCCTCTGAAAGTCTGAAACGCCCTCAGGAGAGGGGGTGTTATCGCCTATGTTGAGAGCCTATGGTTTAAAAGATGTTAAAGAGTCATTTCATTTCAAATCAACACAGCTCCCAACCCGACCATCTCCGATTTTGATGAAATTTGGTGTGTTCATTGTACATGATGAGAGAAAGAAAAATGCCAAATTACAGAATTGTAGCACAAGTAGAACAAAAGTTATGGCCCCCCAAAATTTGAAAAATTTCGGAAAATTTCAAAATCTTTGCAGACAAAAACGGCTGTAACTTCTGTTCTAATAAAGATAGAACTATGAACCAAGTATTTTTGGAAAGGTCTTGAAACAAGCTTTAAAATGATGTACAACATGATCATATTCCAACAATGAAAATAATTAAGGTCATTGACTTTAACCTTTGACCTTGAATATCTCAAAACATGTCACCTCCAAAATTGATGAAAAAAATATATATGCTTCCTCATTTTACGATAAACAACATATTAAAATTTCATTTTGGGACCACATTGGGATTAGGAGATAAAAATTCATATGTAAAGCTATCTGATGCAAAAATGCACTACAAAGCATATGTTGAGTGCAAAAGAATTGCATAAAATATTAACCAATCACAGTTAAGCTGAAAATCTGAATAGGTCATAGGCGTCGGACGTGGGGGGACATGGGGGGGAGCAGAGGACATCCCCCCCCTCGGGATTATCCAGGGGAGGAAGCCAAAATCTTATATATCTGGTAGTTGGTTAGCCTATATTACACAGGGCAACAAAAAGGACCTTTTTTTTTTGTTGACTGAGAATTTGAAGCTATTTCTGGGTTTTTGGGTAGCGCTGATTCCAAAAATGTCATCAGTTTTGTCCCATCACCTCAGATTTTAGAGCTATAGAGAAAACAATATTTTAATAGAAAATGTGCTCTAAAGCGGCTCTAATTTTATATTACCTGACTTTTTTATGGCGACACCCTTTAAAAATATGCAGATAGTTATAATACATATAAATTGTAAGTTTCATCCGAATCGGAGGTCATTAGACGTGCCGCAAAGGGCTTAAAGTTTAGAAAAATCGAATTTTTTTCAGTTTTTTTTTGCTTTGGTCACCCTTAATACAATTTTAGGTATCCCTGAATGAAAAAAACATATATGTACGATATTCTATAGTTCTTTGGCTTTCTAAAAAATTATTCATTCTTAAAAATTTGTTAATTATTAAGGAAATTATGAACAAAACGTTCATTTGAACAAAGTTCATTTTTTCCGACCAGTGAGTGTACTTGTGTTTTTTCTTTGCTGACGTTTTTGTTCATAATTTCCTTAATAATTAACAGATTTTTAAGAATAAATAATTTTTAGAAAGCCAAAGAACTATAGAATATCGTAAATATATGTTTTTTTCATTCAGGGATACCTAAAATTGTATTAAGGGTGACCAAAGCAAAAAAAACTGAAAAAATTCGATTTTTCTAAACTTTAAGCCCTTGCGGCACGTCTAAATTGACCTCGATTCGGCTGAAACTTACAATTTATATGTATTATAACTATCTGCATATTTTTAAAGGGTGTCGCCATAAAAAAAATCAGGTAATATAAAATTAGAGCCGCTTTAGAGCACATTTTCTATTAAAATATTGTTTTCTCTATAGCTCTAAAATCTGAGGTGATGGGACAAAACTGATGACATTTTTTGGAATCAGCGCTACCCAAAACCCAGAAATAGCTTCAAATTCTCAGTCAACAAAAAAAAAAGGTCCTTTTTGTTGCCCTGTGTAATATAGGCTAACCAACTACCAGATATATAAGATTTTGGCTTCCTCCCCCTGGATAATCCCGGGGGGGGGATGTCCTCTGCTCCCCCATGTCCCCCCACGTCCGACGCCTATGACCTATTCAGATTTTCAGCTTAACTGTGATTGGTTAGCATATTTTATGCAATTCTATTGCACTCAACATATGCTTTGTAGTGCATTTTGCATCAGATAGCTTTACATATGAATTTTTATCTCCTAATCCCAATGTGGTCCCAAAATGAAATTTTAATATGTTGTTTATCGTAAAATGAGGAAGCATATATATTTTTTTCATCAATTTTGGAGGTGACATGTTTTGAGATATTCAAGGTCAAAGGTTAAAGTCAATGACCTTAATTATTTTCATTGTTGGAATATGATCATGTTGTACATCATTTTAAAGCTTGTTTCAAGACCTTTCCAAAAATACTTGGTTCATAGTTCTATCTTTATTAGAACAGAAGTTACAGCCGTTTTTGTCTGCAAAGATTTTGAAATTTTCCGAAATTTTTCAAATTTTGGGGGCCATAACTTTTGTTCTACTTGTGCTACAATTCTGTAATTTGGCATTTTCTTCTCTCATCATGTACAATGAACACACCAAATTTCATCAAAATCGGAGATGGTCGGGTTGAAAATGGTACTTTTCTGTGTTGATTTGAAATGAAATGACTCTAAAGGAAATATAATAGTATTATTCTAAAATTTAATAAAATTTAAATTTCTTCAAAAAAAATTATGAAATCTCACAAATAGATTATGTGTATTAAAATTATATAAATTCTAATAATATTAAATAAATTAGGGGTTTTAATTTGTTTTGGCGGGTGGGAGGATAGGGGTCCAACTAAACCGTTTATTAGTAGCAACAAAATAATTTTGTTGTCATAATGGATAAAATCTTTTGTGGGTACCAAATGATATTGTTGACTCTTGACTAAATATTTAGTAGCATTGATCAAAGAAATTTTTTTACCGTTACAATAATGTGATTGACCTAGTCAAATCGTTTTAACCAAACCATTTATTTGTCGCTATGAAATTGTTTTCATTGCCCCAACTACGATTTCATAGTCGTAAGATTATTTAGTTGTCTTAACTAAATAAAATTTCAACTAAACTCATTTAGTTGACAAAACCAAATTTTTTTCTCAGTGTACTATATAGGCCTACTGGGCCTCAGCGTTTTTTTACGGAAAAAGTGGGCCGCACATCCAAGGGTGGATACAGGGGGGTAAAGGGGGTATCACCTCCCCCCCCGAGATTAAAAAAAAAAAATTATTTTTAATGAAAAATTTTAAAAATTAATACTTAAAAAGTATTGTATTTATATTCTGGCAAACAAGTACAGAATGCACCTTTAAATTTCCGAAATTAAGAAAAAATTGTGTGCTGTGGGACCAGTCACACCAGAATACCCCCCCCCCCCCCCCCCCGAGAAACACCTCTGGATCCGCCCTTGCGCACATAAAAAATCGTTGCTATAGACCAGCGTTTTCCAACCTTTTGGCATCCCAAAGGTGCGTTGGGAATAATATTACACACTAGCGGCACCCTTCCTTTTTTTTCCCTTATCAAAATGAAATTTTTTCGCCCTGGGGAAAATTTTTTTCCCTTGCGTGAAAATCATTTGACCTTTTTTTTAGCAAAACTTTATTTTTCGCCTCTTTATTTTTATTATTTTTTTTTTTTATCTAAATATCTCGCGGCACCCCTTAGGCATTCTCGCGGCACCCTTGGGTGCCGGGGCACACCCATTGGGAACCACTGCTATAGATAATTCCTTATGCCCCTCAAGTCTTTATTTTATCTTATAAACATTTAACAATTTTAACAAGAACAAATAAATTAAATTATTTCTCTCTTTTTTAGTTCTATTGAAAAATAAAAGCATTTTATTTTTTTTTTAAGTTTTTTTTTTTCTTATATTTTTTTACTTTTAAATAGATTTAATTAATTCTGAGAAGGGGGAGGGGAGGCGGCGCGAAGCATGCCATCGACAATGCGAGCCGTGGGGGGGGGGATGCTGTCACTTCCCCTCCGCTGCGCGATTTAAGAAGAGCAAATTAATTAACAGGCGAGAAGAAATAAAATTCTGAAATTTCACTTGTCAATAACTCCGAGACCTCAAATCCAAATTGCATCGGGTTTTTTGTAATAAACTCAGAATTTTCTAGAGAATATTTACGCGAAGCTAAAATTTTATATTTAAAAAAAAATTTTATTATATCTCTCCATTCGTTTGAACATTCAAAAGAGTGCAGAGTGTTCTCTGAATTTTTCTCTACCTGGGCATCAATTTCACAACCCTCTATGGTCTAATAATGAATTTGTTATAATAACGCTCTAAAGATTTTAGAAAATCCCTCTATTCGCTCAATTATTTAGACCATCTTTTGTTAATATATAGAGATAAAGAGAATAATTTTTACTTTCTCTTACTTCTATATATGTTAATATAAAGAGAGAGAAAGTATTGGATTCATGTGAAAAATTCCATGTCGAGATTTTGACGGATATACACGTTTTGAGGTCCGCTAAGTCCAAAAAGTGGTTTTCTCGACATGGTCTGTCTGTCTGTGAACAAAATATCTCAAGAACGAAAAGGGCTAGGAGGTTGAAATTTTATATTTAATTTAGGCACCCCCATGGGACGTGACACGAAGCTTTTGAATGCATCTATCTAAGCAACGTTAACAGTTTATCGTCCTGAAGATGGGACCGATTTAATCCCGAAACGTAGATAATTAAATAAAGTTTTTTTTTATTATTTGCTGGCATCTACCTAATCCTGATATAAATATTTTACAATATTTATAAATTTTATATCTTGAAAATCGAATGTACCGTACTGTCGGAAACTAAATACATGTCGACACAAAAAAATCTGGTGTGACAAGCACAGAACACAACTTTCAATTAGCGTAGTTAAGTGTACTCTGTGACAGATTTTTATTTAATAAAATTTGATTAAATTTATTACCTGGACATGGACATTGACTCGCTAAGAAGTAATTTAAGAATCCCATTAGAGATGAAACTAAATTATTCACTGTGTAATTAAGAAAGTTTGTTTTACTAATGCTTTAAAGACGCTATTTAAACTGTGTAAGAACAAGAATAATAATAATAATAATTTAGATTCAAATCATGTAATTTGCATTTATGAAACCAATCTATTTGTTGAATTAGATATAAAAAAAAAAAAACATTGTGTGGTTTTATGAAACCACGATGCAAGTGAAACTTTTTTCGTTTAACTGGAAATTTTCAGAAAATTATTCAATTAAGGGTATTAAAATCGCGTTTTTAATCTTAATTTAATAATTGGAAAATGGGAAATCAATAGACGCATGTTAAAAACTGAGAACAATATTTATTTAGCAATTGAAGATTTGAATCATTTTAAATTATTTTAAAAATTATATTTTATCAATTTAAAAATTGAATAATTAAATCTCACAATTATTTTTGTATAATTCGTCATATATATTAAATTTCAACTTTCCTATTTTTGTCGTCACGGCTTGTGACGTCATGGCTTGTAGCGTCACGGCCTTTGACGTGACGGCCTGTAACGCGACATGCTGATAGAAGAGCGAAAAAAATTTGAGGCCATCAAATAAAAGTTTCACTTTAAAAAAAAAAAACGAAACTTCGTTCGGTTCCTAGTTTTATGTATATGCATTTAAATTTGATAATACTGACGACGTTCCACGGAGACACCTACCTAGGTTTCATCGTGCTTGGCATCGCGGTAACGATTTCGGCGAATGTTGCTCTACCTCGCTGTCAGACAGGGGGGGGGGAGGCCTCCAGTTTATTTCAAATGAATTGAGTACCAATCAATTGACGGTGTCTAATTGGCCTTAAATACCTATCTATAATCCAACCACTAACAAGTAAAAACATTTCAGAATGTTTGTAAGACGCTTTGAGATTGCCAGCCTCTTCTCCTTTCTCACCTCTTTAATTTATTGCAAACATTTCGGTCCCTCTACAGGGACCATCTTCAAAATTATAAATGGAAGGTGAAGAAAATAGAAAATAGAAGAAATTAACAACAAAATAATCGTTGTATTTACTACAGGAGTGCTGGAGGCACGAAAAACTTTTACGACCTTTGTCCTGAGGATGGGTGACGTATAGTCCCCGAAACGTTGACATCGGTAATAAATAATTTTGTGCCGAATAAAGTCTATTTTCTTCACCTTCCTGTAAATTAGACGGCCTTTTTCCATACGATTAAAATTATAAAATATTTTGACACTCGCTCTCAGAATGTTCATATAACCAATTCACTGAAGATGGCCTCTATAGAGGAACCGAAAAATTGAAATGGTTTTTTTTTTTAGGCCGTTATCTCACTTTGAAATTCATTTCCAGGGGACTTTGAATGGTAAATGAATAAACTTTAAAAAATAAAAAATTAAATTGTATATTTGTATATTATATTTAAATAGAATTTAAAATTTTACATAATTTTTCTCTATTGAATTAAAAATTTTTCGGGATTTCGGCTAAAGGGGATAGAAGGTTTTTTGTTTCTTCATCTTTGACGTCTTCTGATTTATATAAGTAGAATTGTTTTTATTTAAGTCTTTAATTCAATCGTGAGAATCGCAGCAACAACAATGATCACGATCACAGCCATGGAAAGAACAAAAAATAAATAGCGCCGAAATTTTGTCTAAAAAAAAAAAAAAAAAGAATTCATGAATACATTAAAGTTTGGCAAAAAAAAAGGCCGGTTTCTTCGTTCATGTCCTTTGGATAAGCGACGTTAAAATTTAACATCATAAATTGGGTGTTAAAAAGTAAAGTAATAACATAAGTGTTAAAAAAAATGCTATTCTCTAAACCAAGTTTTAACAGCGATTTTAACATTTTACTTTTTAGCACCAGGTGTTAACGATTTAAATGAAGCTGTTTTCTGCTTATTCGTGTTTTTTCACCCTCGCGCATGCGCATTGCTAACTTAATTTGTTATTTTCAATCTAGTAGGCCTAATATGCATTTTTTTTAAACACCCAATTTCACTTGAGTCGTTTTGATACATACTCCACAAAACTTAAAATAGTCTCCCTATGGGGCATACATAGTGCCTATACGACTATTTTAATGCTATTTATGGTGAGGGACAAACATCATGTATTTCCCCGTAGGGGGCTATTTTAAGTTGGCGGTCCACGACTTACAACGACTGGAATTGGCAGTCTCTATTCTTTGCATGTCTGTCCTTTCTTCGATATTTTCAACAGGCGTCAGACACGTGCGATGGGCTGGCTTGTTTTTTTTTCGTCCTATTCCGTCGCCGAACCCGCACTGCGGGAATAAGGCAAGGAAAGAAGAAGTGGTCATATACGACTTTTACGATAACAGTCATTAAATGTATATAGTCTATCTATTAGGGGTCCAGGCATTCTTATTTAAGCAATTTGGTATCTAAATGGCTTAAATAAAATCATCAGACTGCCTTAGATCCAAACCCGCGACCCTTGATATAGAAGGCCAGCACGCTAGCCTAGAACAAGCCTGAGGGCCACACCAGTATTAAAAATGCATTTTCTAAACCAACATATTTCTTTTATCTCAAACCTTACTTTTTAGGGTTAAAGACGCCATTTTGATGCATTAAATACGGCGTTAGAATATTAAAGGCATCCCCTAGACATGACATTAATTTTTAGACTAAATTAAGGTATAGGAGAAAAGATAACCAGTGACTGCTTTCCACGTTAAAAGGAAATCGTTTTTACTTTTTTTTAAAGAAAGACTAACCACTTGTATCAGTTTATAGAGATATAATTTTCCCCTCAGTAACGTGCTCTTCAAAAATCGTCCCCTCTCTAACCGTAGAATGGCTTCTCTCATCAGTGGCGGATCCAGAGGTGTTTCTCGGGGGGGGGGGGGGGTTGTGTGGGTGGCCGGGCTGCACACCTTTTTTTTATTTTTTGTTATTTTAAGGCGCATTCTGTTTATTTGTTTTTCTTAATATAAATATAAATAATATTTTTAATTATTATTTTCTAAAACTTAAGGGGTAATTTCCCCCTTTTCCCCCCTCTTTTCCCTCCTTGCTTCTCATGTTAGATTTGTATCATTTAAAAAAGCACATAGATGCACTGAAGATGGATTGCGTTATGCATACCGAAATATTTTCTATTAAATTATTTTAAAGTGGAAAGAAGTCGCTGGTTATCTTTTCTCCAATACCTTTAATTTAATCGTCCCAGACTAAAGTTTCTTCTACTATTGACTAAATTTTAACGCTTTGGTCTTTTGCTTACAGAAAGCAATTCGGGGTATTAAAATGAATTAACGCTATTTCAGATGTTAAAAGTTAACGTTTTTGCTTAGAGAATAGACCTGGTTATGACGTTTATAAGATTTTCTACTCCATTATAAGGTTAAGTAACCAATAAGAAGAAACCAGCCTGACTCTAGAATCGGGAGTATATTTTTGCTTTCCTTGCATGGGCGTAACTAGGGAGTTCCGGGGGGGACCCCAAGATTTATTGAAACAATATGGGGTGGGCCCCCACAGCCAAATTCCCTAGTTACGCCCATGCAGTTATGTCCTCTTTACCAATACTTTATTTAGAATTGTGTCTGATTTTGATCCCTTACCGTAGATTGAGAAGCCTTTACAACTTCTTGTACTCCAAGATCAACATCTACATAAACATCTTGAATATTATTCTCAATAGAATCAATGTTCTCTCCTTGGCAATGAATTATGGCCCTTAATTCACGCATAATTAGATTCACATCTGAAATATCAGCTTCAATTTGTCGAATTCTCGCTTCACGTTCTAATAAAAGTCCCTGTTCAAATTCCACCCTCCTTTTGGAGTTGTTTGACTTCAAACACCGCCACATTTGGCCTGGTTTGTTCATCATTTAGGGTCAGTTTCTGTTGCACAGGTAACTCCTTTTTTCATACGTTCTGCTAGCTTGCTATAACAATGAAATTTTAATTAAACTTGCTTACTCTAATGAATGGAAATAAGAACTATGTAGTAATCTATTTTACCTTTTGGAATCGAAGATATTCATGAACAGCTCCTTTAAAACGATTAGTTAATTTTTCCACAAAGAATTTTTGATGTTTATCTCCTCCGCGCGCCATCTCTGTGAGTCGTTGTAAATCTCTGGCCGTTTGAGGAACAATTTGGTTGCAGGTCTCTTGTGTCACATGTCTGCAAAATTTATTACGAAAAAAAAAATAATAATATAAACTAACAAAGAAAGAAGATTTCATCCTCTCTACTTTCTTCTATTTGTAGAACAGCAAGGGCGGATCCAGAGGTGTTTCTCGGGGGGGGGGGGGCTGTTACGCATTAGTGTGTCAAGCGTCAAAAAAAAAAAAAAAAAAAAAAAAAAAATTAAAAATTGAGTTAAGCACGGAATATTGTTTCAAATGCTATAATTATAGTGAATGTATTATCGCTCCTTTAGTTACGTGATTAAAGGAGAGATGCTACATTCACCATTTTGAAATACAACAAAGGTCCTGAAGAAGGAGCCGTTTGAGCCCCGAAACGATGACCTATAGCGGAGGGATTTAACCCGAAAAAATTGCCTGAATATCAGCTCCGGACTTATTTATTCACCCCCTTCTCAATAATTAATAGTATTTTTTTATGAAATATATCCTAAAAAAATTTATATTTAATGTAAAAGCTTAAAATTATTTTTATAATATTTCAATGCAGAATTTTCATTTTGCAAAAATGATTTATGTATCTAACACGTTGTTTCGTAGTACTTAATTTGATAATATTCCTGATAATGAAGATGAGGATCGGTACGATTTCGAAAAGACAACAAAATAAATGCCCCCGAGCTTGGCTTAGTTGGCAGCGCGCCTGCCTTGTACCCTATGGGTCAGGGGTTCGGATCTCAGGCAGTCCGATGATTTTATTTAAGCCATTTGGATAACAGATGGCTTAAATAAGAATGCCTGGACTCCAAATAAATATACCTATAGGGTAAGAGAAAGTAAAAATATAAAATGTAAGTTTAAAATCATAAAGTTATTTTATTATATTCAAACAATTTTTTACTTTCTCTTACCTATGTATATATGTAATATATATATAGAGAGAAAGTATTGGATTCATGTCCAAAATTCGATGTCGAGATTTTGATGGATCTTCACGTTTTGAGGTCCCCTGAATCCAAAAAAGTGGTTTTCGCGACATGGTCTGTCTGTCTGTGGGTGGGTGGGTGTGTGGGTGGGTGGGTGTGTGTTCAATTTTAAGCATGAAGAAATTGAGCTATGAGGCTGAAATTTTATATTTAAGTTAAACACCCCCGGGACCGGAAAAATAAGCTTTTAATCAAAATCGGTCAAAGAGTACTAGTACTTTACTGATGTACTTTTTCAGTTTTTTCGATTTTCTCAAAATTGGCTCCAACGATTTTTTTTAAATTCAAAAATCAATTATTTTTTAGATGCTCTTTAAAATGTATATTCTCATTTTGCTCTTGAAATTTTCTGAAGACCACTTTACTCTTGTATTTCATAGGGAAGATAGGAGAAATGGTTGCCATGGTAACAAAATATAAATATTTTCCCATACTTATAAATTTTACATCTGAATTCATATGTTCCGTACTGTCGGGAACTAAATATATGTCGACACAAAAAATCTGGTGTGACAAGCAGAGTACACAACTTTCGATTACCGAAGGTAAGAGAAAGTTGTGTGCTGTGCTCCAGTCACACCAGATATTTTATTAACTGTTCGTTCAATGTTTGCTATAAATGATTCGTTGTTTAGAATCCCCTGTTAAATAAAAAGAGAGTCAAGATATGTTGATATTAAAATCAAAAGATTATTTTATTAAACTTACTTATTAAATGAAATCAGATTCTCTTCTACTATCTATTTTTCTTAAAATATTTAATCTTGAAATATAATAAACCTTGGTTTCAAAATTGCATTGACTGCTTGAAATAAACTAAGGTTATTTTTCAAAATTTTAATCTCATATTTGGATAATTTATACACAATAGATAATCCTAAATAAATACAAAATTTCATAAGAACTGGAAAATTTTTTTTAAAATATGTAAAAAGTTCCTTTTCAATGAAATAATCACAAGTAGAAAACGTATGGGTGGGACTTAATATTGTCCCTCACTGCAAACCCAGCGATGTGGGGGGGGGGCCTTGGGGGGCCCATAGGGCCGGGCTATAAAACTGTAGCTCCGATAAGAAAGGAAAAATTTTGATAAAAAAAAATTAATGAAAATTTCTCTTTGAGAGGACCCGGGGCCCTCAGGGTTCAGGGATATACTGTATTTTAAAAATATTTTTTGTAAGGTCTAATAAAGGTTCTGGGGGGGGGGGGAAGTAGCTAAAATACGTTACGCCATTAAGCAAAGTGTACTTCAAACAATTTTCACGAACAAATTTTACTGATATAGACATCGAATTTTTGACATGACCGCAATACTTTCTCTCTCTATTTATTAACATATATATAGAGATAAGAGAAAATAAAAAGTGAGGTATGTCTTTGTGGCTGGAAGTATTATTATTAAGGAGTCAAAAAAAAATTCAAGACATAGGCAGCCAAAATTGTTTCTTTTTTTATTACCGTTCCAGGCTGACGTTTCGGCCACTGGTCTAGGCCATCTTCGGTTTAATTTAGATATGCTCCTCTGCCATCTAGCGGAGTTAAACATGAACTAATGTGAAAATCAACTAATGAACCAATATTTTATGTCATTCTCGCGTTGTCCTATGAGCGCTCCGTTCATGCGAATGTGAGTCGCTGAAATTGTAATTTTCATTTATTCTCGCCTCCGGGTATGTACTTTGTAAATCAATACTGTGTATTATTATAGATTATATAGATATTTTTATATTTTATAGAAAGTGCCACAATAACATGTTATAATAAAATGTACGAAAATATATTTTTAGCTCTGAAGGCCGAAACGTCAGCCTGGAACGGCAATAAAAAAAGAAACAATTTTGGCTGCCTATGTCTTGAATTTTTTTTGACTCCTTAATAAGAAAATAAAAAGGGAAATTACCCATAAATATAAATTTCAAATTTCTAGTTCATCGGGCAGTGTCTTAAAAATTGACTAAAATTTGCTGGAATTAAAAAAAAAAAAGCAGAAAATAAAATGGCTTGACTTACATTCTATCACGGAGTGCAGGTTTTTCACGATCAGTTCCTAAAATTGTTACAGCGCGTTCAAGTATCTGCCATCCACGATTTAAAGTATAAATGTTTGAACTGATATCATCAGAAAGATTATATCTAAAAAAAAAAAAAAAAAAAAAATTGTTATATAATAATAATCAATTATTAGAAATGAGAATATACATTTTAAAGAGCATCGAAATAATAAATTTTTAATTTTTAATTTTTAATTTTTTTGGGTTTTTGAGGTTTTGTTAATTTATAAAATATTGAAATTTTAAATTTTTAAATTTATGTATATTCGCCCTTTTTCACCCGTCTTCCATGAGACCTTGGAGTTATGAATTTTAATCAAAATCGTTGGAGTGGATTTTTAGAAAAATAAAATTTTTTTTTCAAATCTCGGGGGGGGGGTATTTACTCCCCTCTTGTATCCGCCCTTGTTAGCAAATGATGAATTAATTAACTTACGGTTCGGTGAGGTTGAGTCGAGTTCTTTCAGACGATCCACTGCTGCCTACGCCAGAGAATTCTCCCCAGGCAACTCTGTATACCCTATTCTGTCACGATTTGCATTTGTCTGCATTTGTTGGGTCAGTAAAACATCCGGCATTTTGATTTCCTTCTCTATATACCTCGTCTTTGTTGTTTCTAAAAATATTGATTCAATGTAAACAGAAGGGGGGCAGGGGGGCAGGCCCTTTGCGCTCCAACCTTAAAATTCTACTAAAAAAAATATTAATAAACAGGTAAGGTGAAGAAAATAGACTTAATTCGGCCCAAAATAATTTATTACCAATGTCTACGTTTCGGGGACTAAACGTCACCCATCCTCAGGACCTTAAAATACAACACAACAACAAAACTTTATAAATAAGATAAACTTAAAAAGCACGATATTAAAAGAAATAAAAGAAAGAGGAAGGGGACAAGTACACTTACAAAAGGTCGTAAAGTCTTTCGTGCCTCCAGCACTCGTGTAATAAATACAACAATAATTTGTTGGTAATGAAATGATGGCTGTATTTTTTATTTTAGGGTTCAGCTCACCATATAGCCAAATTACTTGTAAATTTGCTTATCACGAGCCACCTCTGAGTCAATGCTAGGCATCTAGTAATGATTTTGCTATTTAT
>JAKCPI010025239.1:0-10864 GCA_023213315.1 Euborellia annulipes
CACACACATTCACACTGTCTTTTCGGCAGCTCAGGCCATATAAGACATTTACGATAACCGTTATTTATGAATTTATATATATTAGGGTCCAGGCATTTTTATTTAAGCCATCTGGTATCCAGATGGCTTAAATAAAATCATCGGACTGCCTGGGGTCCGAACCCGCGACGTTTGGTATATGAGGTTAGCACGCTAACCTCTACACCACATCCCGTGGGCTAATAGATAGCTTTTAACAAGAATTACAAAATTAAAATTGTATCAATACATACATATAACACCTAATTTGTATGTATTTTTGCATTTTAGCAGAACTTATTGATCGATCTAGGTCTATTATTGAAAATATTTTGTCTATGTTTCTCCGAATGAAATATTTTTGGTTCACCCTATGTCTATTTTCTTTGATCTTAATGCCTACATCTAATGTATCTAAAATATTATTTTTCTTTTGTGTTTCTTTTCGCTCATTAACCCTTAAATATGAAGAGAGAGAAGAGAAAGTCTTTTGTCATTTGTGTAGTTAATGCAATCTCTTCTTTATCTTCTTCAAATACTAAAATTTTCTTTCTTATCTAATTTTCAAATTCGCTCTTTTCATTTTAGATGTTTTTCAAATGTCAATTTGAATAGATTATAAAATCTGTTTTGATTTGTAATTGTGATAACTTTGAGAAAATAAAAAAAGTGGTGTGAGTGGTCTTAAAGTACAGAACTTTCTTTTTATCTTCAGTAAGAGAAAGTTGTGTTCTATGCTTGTCACACTTTTTTGTCGGCTTATGTTTAGTTTCCACCAATATATTAAATATATTTTGTTACCATGGCAACCATTTCTCCTATCTTTTTCTGTGAAATACAAGAGTAAAGTGGTCTTCAGAAGATTTCAATGACAAAATGAGAATATACATTTTAAAGAGCATCTAAAAAATAATTGATTTTTGAATTTAAAAAAAATCGTTGGATAATAGAACGTGGCTGTAGCTGATATGTTTAATAGGAAAGAGGGTGCAGCCAAATAATTGAGCCTCTATTCAGTAACGAACACTCTTTATTGGGACGTTTCGGCTGGGATCAACCCTGCCATCTTCAGCCTTCAAAGAGCATATTTAAATTTTATATATACAAATAGAGTTGTCATTTTTCAATAATACAAGTTATTTGCATTCTTTGTCTAATGAATGTTATATTCCTTTAAATACCAACAAGTGATAGCGTGAAGGTCAAGCTTATAATATTCTTTTATAAATCGTTGGAGCAAATTTAGAGGAAATCGAAAAAAACTGAAAAAGTGCATCAGTAAAGTACTAGTACTCTTTGGCCGATTTTGATTAAAAGCTTATTTTCACGCCCTAGGTGGCTGTCTAGGTTAGGTTAGGCTAAAGTGGCCGTTCCCAGAAAGGGAACACACCTAGGCTTGTGATATCACGGTGGGGCTATCCCCCTTTCCTACCCTAATAGGAGACTTCAGCATGATGTTTGAATTATTTGCGGCAGGCTGGATTTGAACCCGAGCCGTGTTGAGACTTCGGACTCCGTAATCCTCACCGGCTTAGCCATTGCCTCCTCTATCTTAGGTTGGTGTCTAACTTGAATACCTCCTAGCTCAATTCTTTCCTGCTTTAAATTGAACACACCAGACAGACCATGTCGCGAAAACCACTTTTTTGGATTCAGGAGACCTCAAAACGTGTATATCCATCAAAATCTTGACATCGAATTTTTGACATGAATCCATTACTTTCTCTCTCTATATATACATATATAGAGGTAAGAGAAAGTAAAAAAAATATAGGCCTGAAACCGTCCTTTCCTCCCTTCTCCGTTTTCATTATCAAAAGGAAAAAAGGTTGAGCTGGCTGACTTTATGCGGTAAGTTAGAAAATGGCCCCGGGGGCTTTAATGAATTTGACACATTTGATTTTACAAAGGGAGGTAGGTTTCGATTAAAAGTTATTAGCAGTCAAGTCCTTTCAAGTCACAAAAACCTTTTCCTTTTTTTTCCTGGGGAATTTTACTAAAAAATTCATCAAGTTTCGTTCGTTATTAGAATTTCATTTGATCTTTTTTATTAACAAAAAATCTGGTGCGAATAAATGCACATCACACAACGTGTGTCGAATATGAAGAATAAACAAGTGAGTACGATTCTAATATTCGGAAAAAACTGAGCAGTGCCGAAATGCGTAAAAAAAAGCTAAACAATCTATAGAAAAGGATAATTTACTAAAAGAAATTTTAAGTTCCTTGCTTTTTTCATCTCCTGACATTTTAGATCTTTAGTCTCTGAATTTGTTTAAATTATTTCAAATAGAAAGGGCCTAACATAGGATTTCCAGACGTCCGGGCTTGAAACACGTGTCTGGTTTATCATCCAGATTTTACTAATATGAACCAAGGGCGGATCCAGAGGAGTTTCTCGGGGGAGGGGGGGCTATTACACCCTTTACCCCTCCTTGTCTCCGCCCTTGATATGAACCGAAAACGTGGCCAATTGGGGAATTTGACTTCACACTGCACCTTAGGTTGGGTAATATTTGTAATTTATTAACACCATAATGCTTATTTTTTAATTTAAAAAGCTTATAAATCAGATACAAATATTGATATGATACTTCTATCTGAAACTAGCGCTGGAGGCTAAGATTTGTATCAGGGAGAGAAGTATCAGGTATGAGCAAGAACTTTGTAACTAGTACCTGGTAGATCAAAATCGAGTACCAACCCAGCTCTAGAAGAGACTACTTCCCAGACAGCTTGGAATATTGCAGTCCAAACAAAAAAATTGCCGCAATATTCCTGCAATGTTGTAAAGAGGCGGACATAGGAATATTACAGCACTGTTACTGCAATATTCCTGTCTGCCTAGCTTGGAATATTGCCGCTGCAATATTGTCAATATTTTGCTAGATTTGCAATATTCCTGCAATATTGGCAACATATGCATGATTCACAATGTTTCTGCAAAGTTGCAGCAATATTCCTATGTCCGCCTAACTTGGAATATTAGCAATATATGCATGTTTCTTCAATATTCCAAGTTGTCTGGATTCCTGGCTGTCAATGATCTCATCTTGTTCATCATTAGCAATATCGGCAAACGGACTCACAAAAATTCGTTCTAGATAACTTTCCCCTTGAATAGCCGACCATATCAACTCCCTCAACATATTAATGTTATCATTTAAAATCCCGTAAAGATAGAGAAGGGAAATTCTCCCCTATCGCTATGACAAGGGAATATCAATACAGGGTATATAAAAATCTAGGTCACTATCTATTTCTCTTAAAGAAATGGCATATTTAAAAAAGAAAAATTCTTAAATTATTGGTGGGGCTATTACTTAACGATTGTAAATTGGTTGCTTGCGTGCCTGGCCATTTAAGGGTGGCGCTCAAAACGAATCAAGAAAAAAATATTTTTCTTCAACATGCAAAGCAAGTTTTTGACCAATGGCTATTAAAAAAAAAACGAATATTGATTTGAATTGAAACTGAAAATGGTTTCAGATAATCATTTTCATTAAAATGTTTCCTCAAAATTTGATATTTTTTTTTTTTTTTTTCTCTCTCTAGCTTTATTTCTTGGTGGAAAAATGTCGACGGTATTAAAAAAAAAAGCGCTCTTTTCGCTCTTTCAAAGAATAAAGAGTAATTAATTGCGAGAGAGAGAGATGCTTTGAAGAGGATTTCTAACAAAAAAAAATTCTTTTTTTTATTGTTTGCAATAATTTCTACGGGATTTCGATTTCTAACTTTTTTTTTTTTTTAAATTAAAAAAAAAAAAAAATTAATTCCAACACTTGTCATTCATTCATTCATCATTTTAAGGCTCCTCCATTCATTCATTTTTATTCTTTTTCTTTTTGCAGATTAAATTGGTTTTTCTCTCGAAGATGAAAGTATTGGAAATAAAATAAATATGTTAGCGAGGCGAATAGCTGAATCAATATGTAGTAGAAAATAATAAAAGGTCGAGCAGCTATGATAATTTCTTTATTTGAGAACCCACAGCGACGTTTCGGTCGACTATGCGACCATCTTCATGGCTAGAGTTCAGTCAACAGAAAAACCTCTTAAGTTCTTTGACAGACATTTCATAAAATACATTACGATCTATCATATATAATGCATTCAGCGCCAAAGTCAATATTGACATATTGACTTTGGCGCTGAATCCATTATATGATAGATCGTAATGTATTTTATGAAATGTCTGTCAAGAACTTAAGAAGTTTTTCTGTTGACTGAACTCTAGCCATGAAGATGGTCGCATAGTCGACCGAAACGTCGCTGTGGGTTCTCAAATAAAGAAAATTATCATACCTGCTCTCGACCTTTTATTATTTTCTACTAAAATAAATATATGCCCTCGGGCTTGGTGTAGTTGATAGCGTGCCTACCTTCTATACCGAACATCATGGGTTCGTACCCCAGGCAATTCGATGATTTTATTTAAGCCATTTGGATACCAAATCAATAAAATACTAACTAATAAATAAATAAATAAAAATAAATAAAATCATCTGACTGCCTGGGATCCGAACCCAAGAAAACTATTATTACTACTATTCCAATTCAGTGCCTACTTGAGTATTTGTTTACATTCATAGAATACGAAAAATACATAAATACTTCTCAATACATTTCCTATGCGAGAAATTGTAACTTTATGAATTAATAACTCAAAAAATTGTAGGAATTTCGGGACCCGAGTATTTTTCTGGACTCTCCGTAATGTCCTCTACAAGATTGCAAAATTTCGTCATTTCAACGGAAAGTTTGTCAAACAGAGTGTGACACACGGACGGACAGACAGACAAACAAACACTACGAAGAACAAGTCAAGACGGAATTATGGTGGACCAATGTTTTAAGTGCAAACTCTGAGCCCATTCGAGCTGGGATGATTTTCAAGCCGTGAAGATGTGATTATTGTTCATAAGTTTAATTTATTATTGTTGTTTTTTTTTTAACAATCTTAAAAACATTTTGAGATATTCGCCCAGAAAAAGAAAAGTTTTTCAAAAAAATTTTTTCACATCCCTATCTTTTATTAAGGATTTAAAATATTTCTTGATAATCGTCGTCTATGCAAATGCAATGGGCCATTGGAATCTATTGGATTATCATCTAAATGGAAGTACGAGGGCAGGTGATTAAGTCCGTGACTTTTTGATTTTCCCGCCTCTTAACTGAATTGGCAACACTGCTCCTGTCAGCAGGCAACTATCAGCTGACTCCTGTCGAAATTTGAACCAGCTGGGTCTTTTAGTTTTTGTTTGACATCAATTAATAGCAGACTACCTCGTGATTTGAGAAGGAAAAAAAGTGAATTTTCAGTTTCCATGGCAAAAATCCATGAATTGGGATACGAATTGCTCCCTCATCCGCCCTATTCTCCGAATTTAGCCCCCGAGTGACTATTTCTTGTTTCCAAACCTGAAAAAATGGCTCAGCGGAAAGAGATTTGACTCCAACGATGAAATCGACAAATCTTATTTTTGGAAGGGATAAAAAAATTGGAGAAACGTTGTACAAAGTGTATAGAGCTCAAAGGTCTCCTTTTTTATCCAAAAACCTGTGTTTTATTCAAAAAGTTACGGACTTATTGACCTGCCCTTTTCTTTGCTTTTTCCTTGCTCGGCGACGAGTCGCTCCCGCGACAAATTTTTTAACAGAAACATATTAATTTTTTAAATCACTATTCCAAATGAATAATGATTGGAAAATTTTCTCTCTTTAGGTATAAAATATTTTTTTTTTTATCGGCCAAAGCATAATGTTTATTTTCCCTTGTACCATTAATCTTAGTGATGTCTAGCCTCTTTCAATTCATATATTATTCTTCTTTTCTCTCTCTCTCTCTCTCCCCCTTTTATATAATTGCCACTTACAATTGCCGAGTAAACATTAAACTGATGAGGTTTCTATCTCGGCGTTTTGATTGGATACAAATAAAAATAATGCTTAAGGGGGAACGGGAGCCAAGTGGTTACACATGTTTTTCCCGATAAGAGGGCGTTGTGTGTCATAAAAAGTATGCCCAAAAAATCAAGTAATTCAAAAATTTGCCAAGAGATGTCAGAATGGTAGCTAATAATATTTAATGCATTTGGTTGGTTTTCATTAATATTTTAACAATAAATACTTTATAAATGTTATTATATATTATGTATCTTTTATAAAAGCATAAAAATATATAAATATAGGCTATTAGGGGATCAGCTGTTAGACTCCCTTATTTACAGCAATAATAGTCTCGAGTTCAAAGATTCATTTTCTGTTCTGGGAGTGACAGTTACATCTGATCTCTCCTGGAGCAACCACATCTCTTCTGTGGTTAAATCTACCGCAAGGAAATTGGGTTTCCTATTCAAAACGAAGCGTTACTTTTCCTCCCAACAACTCCCTAATCCTCTATAAAGCCCAAATTCGGCCGTGTCTTGAATATTGTTCCCACCTTTGGCGAGGGGCGTCGAAAGACGCTCTCCTCTCCTCCTTGGAAGCCATACAGAGGCGTGCAATTAGACTGATAGGTGATTCTACCCTTACTGCATCCTTACAGTCACTAGATCATAGAAGAAGAGTATCTTCACTATCTCTCTTCTACAGGTATTACCATGGTCAATGCTCTGCCGAATTAAAATCAATTATCCCACCCAATGCAACATATTCACGGAACACAAGAGAGGCATCTTCCCAGCATCCCTATGCTGTTCAGATCACGACTAACAGAACAAATCAATTTCATTCTTCCTATGTCCCCATGACCTCCCGTGGTTGGAACAAGCTCCCTTCGTCTATCTTCCCCAAAACCTACAATCTTCAGACTTTCAAGTCTAACCTCAACAGGCATCTTCTCAGTTCCCGCAGTTGAGTTTCCCCTTTATGCTTCTCCTTTTGTTTTTATTTTCTTCCTGGCTGCATGTGACTATTGGTCATTATAGGTCTTCGGACCTTATGCACCCATTCAAAAAAAAAAAAGACTAGCCTGCCATCTATTGCACGAATGCTGAACTAATTTGACAGATGAATTTTTAAATAAATCATCTAAGTTTATTTGAAAAATTTCTTTTTTTTTTTTTTTTTTTTTTTTTTAAAAAAAAAAACATTCACACTTTTTTCCCATTCACACTCACATTCACACACACATTCACACAGTCTTTTCGGCAACTTAGGCCATTTAAGACTTTGACGATAACCGTTGTAGAGAATATATCTATTGTGGTGTCAGGCATTTCTATTTAAGCCCTCTGGTATCCAAATGGCTTAAATAAAATCATCGGACTGCCTGGGTCCGAACCCGCGACGTTTGGTATAGGAGGGAGGCGCGCTACCTACTACGCCAAACCCGGGGGCGAAAAATTTCTTAATTAATATGTGATTAATAATAACAATAAATTCATTTTTAAATTTAAAAAAAAATTAAAGATTTTTGGGACAGTTTTTTTTTTGTATTTGCTTGATAACAAAAAAATTAATTACGATAATTTTTTAATAAGTCATTAAAAAAATTATAGCTCGATGTCCCAATAATCTCTTATGAATTTAATTCATTTAAAAAAAAACCGCATTGAAAAATTCCTTATAATAGTCTAATTTTTTTTAAAGTACCGGTACGTTTAGACGTCGCTCCTCAACCCCCTTAAAGATATACTTTATTTTTTTTTTTGAGGAGTGTAGAGTGATGTCTTGCTCTTTCGTCCAATTGGACATACTCATAGAGAACGATTTTGAAATTAATCTCACTGACGGATAGCTCAAAGGTAAAAAGCAAGAGGGGTGAGATAATACAGACGAGTTGCTAAAGGCATTTATAAAAAAAAAACACTATTTAAAAATATCCATAAAGAATTTAATATTTTTTTTTTTATAAATAAACCCTTTATTTTAAAAAATAAAAATATATTTTTTTTATGTTTAATATTTAATAGATTTTTATAAGAAAATATGTTTGTTTTATGGCTATAGGGGGTGATGAAAAATATTAAATAGAGAGAGAGAGGGATGGATCTCTGCCCAAAATTATTTATTATTCATATTATAAAAAGAGCAAACTTTTATGTTTTTCATAAATAAAAATTCCAAATTGAACCAGCCACTCTTTTTTTTTTACCTTCTCTTACCATATATGTTAATATGATATAGGGAGAAGGTATTGGATTCATGTTCAAAAATTTGATGTGGAGATTTTGATGGATATGAAGGTTTTGGGGGTCCCCTGAATCCAAAAAGAGGTTTTAGCAACATGGTCTGCCTGTGAACAAAATATCTCAAGAACGAAAGGAACTATGATGTTGAAATTTTATATCTAAGTAAAGTTCCCACAGGCACGTGACACGACTTTGAAAAAAATTTTGAATATCTTTAAAATCTATAATTCTCATTTTGCCCTTGAAATATTTTGAAATACAGACATCAAAGAAATCAACATTTGTCAGAAATAGCTTCTTTTACCAAAGGTAAGAGAAAATTATGTGCTGTGCGATCAGTCCCGCCAGACTTTTATTAATGCCCTAATAGTTAATATTAATGATAGTTAATTAGTTATTTGTATTAGACCAATAGCAGGGTGAGTCGGATATTAATTAATGTTGATTCAATTACGTACATAAAATCTCTCCATTTGTTTATTTTGAAAAATTTTAATTTTTTATTCAAAATATAATTATTAACTAATATAGATATTGCATAATTATCATGCCTATGAATAATCATTATTATTGTTGTTATTTATCTATTTATATTATCATACAGGGAGATAAATAAATAAATAAATTCAGACTAACCCTCAGGGCTTGAGGGTAGGGGTTAGCGTGCAATCTTCCGTATACCAAAAGTCATGAGTTTCATTCCCAACAGTCCAATTTGAATACCAAATGGCTTAAATAATGTAGGCAGCCAGCAAGTAATAAAAAAACACTTTGTTTAGCTATCGTCACCGTTTCGGAATTCATCGATCCATCTTCCAGGACCTAAGGTCATAGAAAAAATTTTATTTGGTGTTAATTAGGCAAAATACAAACAATCTTTACAAGTATTTTTTCATTAAAACAAAACACTTACGATAAACTATAAGTGTTGCTTTAGATGGAAGCATTTGGTTCTGTACAAAAATGCACCTACGGCAATTCTTATATACATCTAATAGTAGATATAAATTTAATCGTATTTATTTTTGTATGAACCAGAAATTGCATCTATCGAAACAATAACAGTTTATCGTAAGTGTTTTGGTTTTAAGAAAAAATACTTGTAAACCCCCCGTATTTTGCTAATTAACACCAAATAAAATTTTTCGATGACCGTAGGTCTGAAGATGGAAATCGTGTGATTCCGAAACATTTGACGATAGCTAAACAAAGAAATTTTTATTACTTGTTAACTGCCTACCATTCCAATTAAGATTTTCATCGTTTCTTTTATAAAAACAATGAAATAATCACAGAACGAAAACGCATGTGTGGGATTTAATATTGTCCCTAACTGTACAGTGAGCGCCACAATTAAGTCCCCACCCTGATAGCTTTAGCCCTAAGTATATGGTATAAGTGTATGGTAAATGGTGAAATAATTTTAAATTTGAAAAGGTAAAATAAAATCATCTGTACCAGATCTTACGTTTTACCTTTTCGGTCATTTAAATTATTTCACTATATTTTTTCCTAAGGCTAAAGCGCTATCAGGTGGGGACTTATTGTGGCGGCTCACTGTAGATAGTAATCGCATTGGGTTCAGTCTCTGAAAAGTGTATACTTAAAAAAAATCCATCAAATCTCGTTAGAAAACTCTACACTTGCAAAAAAATCTTTTTCAATTAACTTTAATTCTTTTTTTTTTTTTACGTACACATAAAAAAAAATCTGGAGTAACTGTCGCACAGCACGCAACTTTCTCTTACCCTCGGTAATCGTAAGTTGTATTCTGTGCTTAGCAAAATGAGAATATACATTAAGAATAACGCTAACTCGTAGTTTATTTCTTGGATAGGTTTAACGAATGGTATGTATATACAGTAGAACCTCGATAAGTTAAACCTCGCTAAGTTCAAAACCTCCGTAACTTAAAAATTTTTTCAATTCCCTTCCCTTGAAAGCGTAAAACCTCTATTACTTAAAGAACAAAACCTCTGTAACTTAAACAAATATTTTGAGCATAGCCCTCGATAACTTAAAATAATATTTTGGTGACCTCTATAACTTAAAGTATTTCTTTACATATCATCGAAAAAATAGTTGATGCAGAAAATCAAAAATACATGAAGCAGAAAAAAATTACTGATTTTTTTGTAAATAAATAAATCTATTAATTTAATTTATATTTAACTAAACTATTCTAAATAAACAAATAGATCAAACGAAATTCCTTTTTCACTCACGTGCCCAAAGTCAATAAACCTCGGTACGTTAAAAATTATATTCAATAACCTCTCTAACTTCAACTCTCGATAAGTAAAAAACTCGATAACTCAAATTTCTAACCGTTTCCCTTGAACTTTAACTTATCGAGGTTCTACTGTATAATCAAAAATTTTTTAATAATTTATTAGTTCTTGACAGATACATTACTGTGTATATACATATCATCCGTTAAACCTGTCCAAGAAATAAACTACGAGTTAGCGTTATTCTTAATATAATTATTGGACTGCATCCACACTCTTTCATTTTAGAGAACATACATTTTAAAGAGCATCTAAAAAAATAATTGATTTTTGAATTTTAATTGGAGCGAATTTTGAGAAAATCGCAAGAAACTGAAAAAGTGCATCAGTTAAGTACTAGTACTATTTGGCCGATTTTGTTCAAAAGCTTCGTGTCACGTCCCATGGGGGTGCCTAACTTAAATATAAAATTTCAACCTC
>JAKCPI010025240.1:0-20162 GCA_023213315.1 Euborellia annulipes
AGAAGAATCTTTGCCAATTTTAATCCCATTATCCCTAAAAATTTTTTATCCTTTTTTCCCTCTCTCCACTCACTCTCTGTATAAATATATATATTTTTGATACCAGATATCAGTTAGGACCAACTGTTATTATTTTTCACTTACTCATCAATCACGGCAATCAAAATATCGCATTTTGCACTCATACATCTGAACAAGTCAATTTCTAGTTATCGGATTGACTGATACTAATAACCAAAGGATTAACATTGATGGCGTCGATGATCGTTCGGACTTAATGAAAATATTAAAATCTATTGCGACATTGACTTATTGAATCAATAACCAATTTTTTTTTTTTTTTTTATATTTATATCAAATTTTGAAATGTGAATATATGTTTTGAGTTGCGAAAAAATAATTATTGAATTTTTATTACTTCTCTTGCTACGTGTAAACGAAAATATTTATTTATATGCGTAAATATTTTTTAACACCTGAAATTATTTATACTTTATTAATAAATAAATAAATTTGATTTTAGTAAAGTGGAAGTGTATTATATTATAACTTTCTATTACCTCTATATATGTTAATATATTTGAGAAAGTATTGGATCCATGTCAAAAATTCTATGTCGAGATTTTGATGGATATACACGTTTTGAGGTCCCCTAAATCCAAAAAAGTGGTTTTCACGACATGATCTGTGTGTGTTCAATTTTAAGCATGAAGGAATTTAGCTACGAGGTTGGAATTTTATATTTAATTTAGACACCCACCTGGGGCGTCAATATAAGCTTTTAATCAAAATCGGCCAAAAAGTACTAGTACTTTACTGATGTAGTTTTTCTGTTTTTTCGATTTTCTCAAAATTCACTCTAACGATTTTGATTAAAATTCAAAAATCGAATATTTTTTAGATCCTCTTTCAAATGTATATTCTCATTTTGCCATTGATATCTTCTGAAGACCACTTTACTCTTGTACTCCAAAGGAAAGATAGGAGAAATGGTTGCCATGGTAACAAAATATAAATATTTTCCGAAAGTTGTGTGCTGTACGACCAATCACGCCAGATTTTTTTATATTTAAAATATTTTGAAGAAATTGAGGAGAAGATTTCACTCAAACCCTTAAAATTCTAGCCCTTCAACAACACGTGCTTTTTGCCTTTGTAAGTGTGATTCGTAGGGAACTAAATTGAATTTTTCAACGATTCACAGGTGCACCAAATTGTTTTACGAGACAAAATGACTCAAGTTCGCTTTTAATTTCGGTGAAATACTAAGAAAGTTGAGTTTTCTTTTTTTTCAACATTCATTCATTATTCATTAATAAAAAATTTAAATTAAAAAAAAAATCAAAATTATCGAAATTTATTTTATTAATTTTTTAAAGGCTGGTGTCCCACATTAGCCGAAAGACTTTCCAAGAGGTAACTAATGTGAACCAAGGACAGATACAAGTGGGGTAAAGGGGGTAATTAATCCTCTCACCCCCAAGATTTGAGAAAGATATTTATTATCTTGGGAATTAAATTTTATTACTTTTTCTTATTTTTTTTAATATATAATTTTAAAAATTAATTTAAAAAATTTGATTTGTATATATATTCTGGTAAACAAGTACAGAATTCAACATTTAATTACCAAAAGTAAGTAAAAGTTGGGACGATGTGCGATCCCCCCCCCCACGAAAAACCACTTGCTGTGGGTAAAATATCTCAAGAACAAAAAGAGCTAACAAGTTTGAAATTTTATATTTAAGTTATATACCAGCTTGGGACGTGACACGAAGCATTTTAACAAAATCAACCAAAGAGTACTAGTACTTTACTGATATACTTTTTTAGTTTTTTTTCGATTTTCTCAAAATTCGCTCCAATTATGATATATTTTGATTAAAATTGATAAATTACTTATTTTTTACATGCTCTTTTAAATGTATATTCTCATTTTAGCTCTTGAAATTATTCGAAGCACACTTTACTCTTGTACTTCATAGGAAAGATAATTGCCATGAATATTTTTCCATGTTTATAAATTTTATATCTTGATTTTTAATATTTTACTAAATATATCTCGATACAAAAAAATCTGGTGTGTCAAGCACAGAACACAAGAGAAAGTTATATGCTGTACGACCAGACACACCAGATTTTTAATTCAAATGGCTATTATTAATATTTATTATTTCGCTAAAGGCGGTATGTCCTATAACCCAGGTATGTGACTACGACCTATGACGATGTTAAATTAATTAATTAGTCGTGAGAGCGTAATGGTGTGCGGTGCACACGGGGCCAAAGGGCCGGGGCCGTAGGGCGAGCGAGGATCATGATGGTCTGTCGACGATGCATTCAATTAAATTGCATTCTGTGGAGCATGCTCGATAGTGGAGGTGGTTGAGCTATACACAAACCGACATACTGTACGTAGGTACCGTGAGTATGATAGAGGTCTCCCTGCCTCCCCACCACCAACACCTCCGGCATTATGCTAATTTATTGTATTTGATATAGGGAATGCGTGTCGACACACACACTGCACCTCATTTAAATTATCTATTTGTTTATATGAATGTAATAAACCAAATTAACAAAAAAAATAAATAAATACTCAATTTAATTGTATAGGAGGCAGTGAATGAAAATTAAAAAAAAATCTGGTGTAACTGGTCGCACAGCACACAACTTTCTCTTACCAAAAGCTTGTCACACCAGAATTTTTGTGTTGATATGCCAATATATTAAAATTCAAGATGTATAATTTATAAACATGGGAAAATTTCAAGAGCGGTTCTAGATGAGTTTCACGGGGAATAGGGGGGGAGGGGGAGGTAATCTGGTGTGACTGGTCGTAGAGCACACAATTTTTTCTTAGCTTCGGTAATTTAAAGGTACATTCTATACTTGTTTAACAAAATATATATACAAATCAAATTTTAAAATTGTATAATTAAAAATGAAAATTTTATTCCCAAAAAAAAAATATTTTTTTTCATTAATTACTCCCTTTACCCCCCTTGTATCTGCTCTTGGAAAATATTTATATTTTGTTACAACGGCAATCATTTCTCCTATCTTTCCTATGAAGTACAAGAGTAAATTAGTCTTCAAACAATTTTCAGGGCAAAATGAGAATATACATTTTAAAGAGCATGTAAAAAATAATTGATTTATAAATTTTAATAAAAATCTTTGTAGGAAATTTTTGAGAAAATCGAAAAAAACTGAAAAAGTGCATCAGTAAAGTACTACAGTAGTACTTTTTGGTCGAATTTGTTGCAAAGATTTGTGTCACTTTCCAGGGGAGTGAATGACTTATATATTAAATTCCAACTTCCTAGCACTTTTCGTTTTTGAGATATTTTGTTCACACACACACATTCAGATATATTTAATTTCTTATTTATAGGCCTATTAATTGAAAAATAGCCCGAATTTTTGGTCACGTTAATAAATAAAAAAAAAAATTTGCCATATGATATTTAATTAATGATCATGTTGAATTTGGACCGAGTTCTTTGAGCCAAAGGACGGGATTTATGGGGGTGCCAGCACGCGAATGACGAGAAGAGAGTGGGGGGTTGGGTGTGAGAGGCCCTTTTGCTAAGGGAGAAGGGCAGAGAGACCCTCAGCTACGGCTCTAGAATGGCAACGAGAAACTGGCCTACCTCCTAGTCATGGATATTTATGAAACAAAGACAGCTGTTTATGATTAAAATTTTAATGTTGCTATTCTACTCTTGATATATATTCATGAAACTTTGATAGGCAATTTGATTATTATATCAACAACTTATTTGGAATTCGATTAAGATGATCTTGTTCTATATTATTGGGACGTTAGCGAAATTTATTTTCATTAATTATTAATTTATAATTAAAGGAATTTACTTTAAAAAGTAAACGAATAAACGTCACTTGTCGATTTATTCGTCATTATTAACATGTAATGGAAATCTTTCTTAAACGTGATTAGATGAGCGGATTATAACAAAACTGGCTGGCTTTAACAATAATACATAAAAATATACTGCCCCACTGTTTTTTAAATATCCCCCTCCCCCATACAAAAAAATATTTTTAAAATATCGAATATCTTGAGCCCCGAGGGGTCCGGAACCTCTCAGAGACAAATTTACATAAAACTTTTTTTTTTAATCCAAATTTTCCCGTTTTTTTTTTTTTTTTTTTTTTTAAATAGTAAATGGCCCCCCTCGTAACTTAAATCACTACAATCACTCTCCATTTTTCCCTGTTGCTGCGAATATTATTTGACCCTTTTTTTTTGTATACAAGTTTCATTGGAAAATTTCGGGGGGCCGGGTCCCCTCGGCCTCTTATAAACGCCCCTGACATACATCAGATGTTGAGTTGTAAAATCACAGGAATGTAGAAATGCTCATAATATTAATTTTTTAATAAAACTTTGATACTTATAATCGAGTGTTTCTTATTTTAATTTTTTAAATTTTCAAAATAAATTTATTAATAAAAGAAACATTTTTTTATCTTTTAAAAACTCCTACTACTCGACAGGGAAAGTAGTGGAAATACATCTTCGGGATGTGTTTTATGTGTTTCACATAATTCCTAAATTCCTAAAACTAAATACTTTTGGCAAACTAATTAGGAAAAAAAAGTATTTTTTTAAAGGCTACCTCCGAAAAAAAAAATCAAAATTTTTAAAAAATTCATGAAAAGAATTTTAAACTTTTTATTTTGAAGGGGACGCTTTTTATATACACCTCGGCTAAAAATCTCAGCTATTTTCATACTTAATTTCAAAATTATTAGTATCAAATAAAATATCAATAAGTATGAATATTTGATGATGATTAAATGATTTTTTTATTTCGTTCTGAGTATGCAAATGAACCGACTCTTTAGGCCTCCCATACACCTGTAGCTGGAAGATAAATTGAGCGGGTATCGCAGGTGCCAACGATCGTCCATCATACCAGTTATTTCCGTGGTGTTTGTATAGCTAATGTATTGGTGATTTAGTACCGAGTTACCTTCCGTTAATAAGTGACCCGAACTCGAGGAGGATGTGGCCAGCTACTAATTGCATTGACACCATCAGATCACCAACCAACATTAATATGACAAATTTTTCAAAAAAAATTATATTTTCACACTCAAAATCATAATTTAAATAACCATTGTGACTATTTCGATTGTTTTTTTTTCCGAAGCTTATTATTATTAAACCATTCATTTTGATATATGTAAAAATGTGAGAAAAAATAATCATTTGTATTTAATCATATAGAAATAAAATCAAATAACAAATATTGTATTAAAATATAAAATATTCATGAAAAGGGGTTTAAACTCCAAAATAGAGAGAGATTTAGCGAGGGTGAGTGAGCCTTGATTAAACCGTCTATTTATTTTATGTTTTAATACAATTTTTCCTATATTATTTATTTTCTATTTCATATTCGAAATTTAAGGTTTTTTGTTCTCTGAAAATTATGTTGAGAGAAAGTATTGAATTCATGTCGAAATTTTGATGGATATACGTTTTGAGGTCCCCTGAATCCAAAAAAGCCGTTTTCGCGACATGGGTCTGTCTGTGTGTCTGTAATCAAAATATCTCAAGAACGAAACTAAGAGGCTGAAATTGGAACGGGACATGAAGCTTTTGAACAAAATCGGCAAAAGAGTACTAGTACTTATTACTGATGTGCTTTTTCAGTTTTTTTCGATTTTCTCAAAATTCAAAAATCAATTATTTTTTAGATGTTCTTTAAAATGTATATTCTCATTTATTTTACCCTTGAAATCTTATGAAAACCACTTTACTCTTGTACTTCATAGGAAGGATAGGCGAAATACTTCAGCTCTATTTAACTATCTATCCCTCTGATGAGTTAGTTGACTATGAGAAGGATGTAGATAAATATCATTTACGTCAATTTGTTCGGATTTCCTCTTCCCGCTATACGTCTACGTTTCGGAGTTAACACGATTCCTTCTTCAGGTCCTTGCGGGGTTTTGAACTTCGAAACATGGTCCTGAAGAAGGATCCTTCGAACTCCGAAACGTAGACGTATAGCGGGGTATAATATACATGTATATGTATATTTATACTAAAAAAAAAAAAAAAAATAGCGGGGTATAAATTGGCCTAAATATCATCTCCAGATTTGAATTTATCTACGGTAGCCCTACATCCTTCTCAATAATATCCTCCAGGCTGTCCCCTATCTTCATCTATTAGTTGACTATAACTTTCGAGTCTTTTTAATTCTAGTTAAGCTAATCAAATAAGAGCCCAGATCGTAGTTAACCAGCAAAGACCCAAAGTTTGGTATAAGGCTAAACTAAGGGACGAAATTAGAAATACAACTCTGTTTTATTTTCGAATATGGCTATTTGCACATACTCTATGTGCACGCAATTGACTATTTAGACTGGCTTTGCGGCTACTACGCTATAAAAACTAATTTTTTTAACTCGAAGGTTAAGCGTGTTCTTGTTTACTAAATGGACGATCTGTCCGAAAACTTTGCTAGTTGACTAGAACTGGAGCTACCTGTCCTAAGAAGGATTTTCTATTCATCCCTATTTTTCTTCCCTTTATAGATAAAATTTTCAGTTTGAATTAATTAAAAGGACGGCACTAAATGTGCTACAGCGAAATTGCTAAGTTTACCTGAAATCATTATTTTGATGGTAATATTAAAAAAAAATTTTCTCTCCCGTTTTTCCCTTCTATTTGTATAATATAAAATATCTACCCTATCTTCACTCACTAATATAAACAAATTAAGATTGCATATCTTTCCTGCTAATAATATTATCTTTTGAATAATTAAGAAGGATTTTTCTATCCTTCCCTTTTTTTCTCCCCCTTTATAAGATTATGCGTGATTTATAGCTTAAACTGACCAATACAAATGCAGAAGAGCTTGCTTGTGATTGTCTCGAATAAACAAAAACCCCAAAACGAAAGACTTAGGGAGTTCACCGACAAAATGGGATCATCTGCGTATGTGTGTGTGTGTAAAAAAGGGGACATCGGAATGAGCAAACTCGATTCGTAACCACGGTGAATCGGGGAGAATCCGATTTGTTCCGATAGGGCGTCACATGGGTGACCCTCAGATACATTTCAGGGGTGGGACATCACAAGAATCCAGCCCTGGACAACACACAACGAATTTGTGATCCAATTTCAGAGTAAAAGTCACCCCATCCCCTTCACTTTCTCTTAGATTGACTCTCTCAAGATCAAAACGGTCAAGGAGGGTGGCTTCTTGCTTAACTTTGAAAAATTATTTCCAATTCTTTCTTTTTATTAAAATAAGAAATTTCCTACTCAGCTTTTAAATATAAGCTAATATATACGTAAAATCAAAAAGTTTTAGCTAAATAAATATAAAAAAAAAATTTATTTCAGAAATAATAAATACAAGGAAGAGCGAAACAAAATTTTTGAATTCTTTAATTACGATTGTTTTTTACTTTCTCTTGTCTGTGAATATATGAAATATATTTATATATAGAGAGAGAGTAATGGATTCACGTCAAAAATTCGATGTCGAGATTTTGAAGGATATACACGTTTGGAGGTCCCCTGAATCCAAAAAAGTGGTTTTCGTGACATGGTCTGTCTGACTGTGTATGGGTGTGTGTGTGTGTGTGTGTGAATGTATGTGGGTCTGTGAACAGACAGACGGACATTAGCGAATTATATAAATATCCATTATGACTATTCAAGGTATAATAGATTTGGCCCACTATTTGGAAAAGATGCTTTAATGATAGATGTACCATTATTTCTTAAAGTGATCCTTTTGTCTTTTAGTAAAATCTTTATTCAAGTAATATAAAAATAAAGGAATTATTGATGTTCTTAGCACCATGAGAAAAAGATAATATGAATTTTAAATGAAGTAAAGAATTTTAAATATATGGGAACATTTTATAATAAGCTCTTAAAAGAGATAAACTGTGTGCCCTAAATAGAGTATTTAAAGACTCACATACACACTCTCTCACTATCCACTTTTGGTTATTTTCTGATATTTAATTTGCAGAAGAATGAGATGCACTCGACTGGAATTTCCAACTAATAACAATAACATTGAGCAATAGTCGTATTTCAGGCCTCATTGTTCCTCTTTTGGCGATCTGCCTCTCCGTCCAGCCGGAGGTGGGAGTATAGCCTCTTTTGTAGACATTGAAATTAACATGATAATATCGGCAACCATGTGGGTGGGTGTTAGGGGGTTCGGAGGACGCAAAGAAGCCCTCGAACAAGCATTATTAACTGCATTCCACCCTCGTCCTCGCGTTATTGCTCATGTTCCTGGGTAATAATGCTCTGACCTATATCTTTTGAGCTATCGGTTGAAAAACACACCACTATAACGCACTCTCATCCTCTTTCCTTTCCACAACCATTTCCCAATGAAAATTACGCTTTGTATTGAGTTCGCATATTTTATTTTTTGAAGTGAAACTTCTTTATGTACAGTGAGGGACAATATTAAGTCCCACGCATGTTTTCTACATGTGATTATTTCATTGTTTTTTTAAAAGAAAATGAAAATGTTAATTGAAATTTTCTAGGTTTGAACCAATAACGTGTTCATTAAAAAATATATAGTATTTTTTTTAAAAACAGTGAAATAATCACACGTAGAAAACGAATGAGTGGGACTTAATATTGACCCTCACTGTACAGTAGAACATTCATACCTGTCAAAGGGTTACGAAATGCTGCATCTCTCCACTCTATGTGGCTTACTGAGGATGTATTTTTACACACCCTTCTATTCCGAACTAGATTCAACACATTTATACTTCTAAAACCTCATCTATATATACTAAATTAAAAATAGCAATAACTACTCTACTCATTTAAACGGTTCTGGTCAATTTTTCCATAAATTTTGCTTAGAAATTTCATTTCTCTAATATGAATAATTGCTCACCGACTAGAGTGAGACTATTTTAAATATGCTAATTATAACAAAAAATAAAAATAAATTCGTAATTTAATTTTACTATTATTCTAAGCATATTGTTTTCTCTTCTGAGTGAAGCCAATTCATCTCACACCAATTCTTGTATATTGTTTATCTACTACAAAAACTTTTTTATCAGCTGTTAATTAACAAGGGTCTTTAGTGAGTGAATAAATTTTTGTATAACTGTAATTGCTTTCCAGTGAGTTTAGTTTTATATTGATTAAAAAAAAAAAAAAAAACTAATTGGTAAACCTTCATCACCATTCGTGGCTTAATTAGTAATTAGAATTGATTAGTTTTAGTTTAGAAAAAAAAATAGTTAATTGATTTATCATATAAAAAAAATATCTACCTCTTATTTCAGTAACTTAAGTTACTAATTACTAAGTCCTAATTAGGACTTGGATGCTATTGTTCTACGTTTAAGTTAGGACCCAGACATTTTTAAGGGCTTAATTTTTATTTAGTCAAAAATTTAAAATCAGCAGTTTTAATTATTAATTAAATATAATTGCAAACATAAAATCTATAGATATATCCAGGGCCGGATATAGGTAGGGGGGCAGTGGGGGCGTGTGTCTCGGGCGGCAGATATCAGGGGGTGGCAATTAAAGAAAGATTTACAAAAAAAAAAGGTAAAAAAATGAATTAAATTTTGCCCCCCCCCCCTAATAAATCTCCTAGTTCCGGCCCTGGATATATCAATGTTATCAATGCTTATCTGGCCCTTGGGCCTTGGTGTAGTGGTTAGCGTGCTGGCCATTGATATCAAGGGTCAAGGTTCGCATCCCGTCTCATGCTACAATTTATTTCACTTGGATTGGCTACCAATCCAATTGAAATAAATAGAGACGGGGTCTAAATGGCCTTCGATGCCGAAAAAGACCTTGAGTGAAATAAAAAAAAAATGCGTATCTGAATTCGAAATGACGGGAATCTATTAAGGTTTTCCCTGTGATTTAACATGAGCGTCGGAAACAGAAAAAGTTTGGGAACCCCTGGGCTACACATTGAATGAAACTTCCCATTTTTGCACTTTTTTTTTTTTGCACGGAGGCACGCACCAACCCCAAGTACCGGTATCTAGCTTGAGAGCCATCAACACGGTTCCAATTTTGGGAGTGAGAGGCCCTTCACCTCTCTACTCCCCAAAAATCAGTCCCTGACGAGACTGGTTTTCCCTCCCCTTTCTTCTCCTCCCATTTTTGTACTTCTATTTTATTTATTTTTTTATTAGGTTTTGAACTCTATTCATATGAAAGATTTAAAGAACTAAATAAGAATAATTGTATATAAAATTTTCTCTATTAATAATATCTTTTATATTTTTATCTGGTTAAATATGATAAACCCAAATGACCCTTTTACTCTTATTCTGGATGATCTCACCCCTACCATTCCACCTAGACCTGGTCGTGCCTTATCTGAGAGATCTTTCTGTCATTCTTCTAAACCCAAGTGAAATTTAACAAGTTTCCATTTAAACTAGATTAATAACAATCTATATGAAGGTTCTAGACATTAAACCTTTTTTTTTTCTTATCAACGGAGAGAAAAGAAAAAGAGATGAAAATTTCAAGTTTGTAAAATGTAAGGTGAATAATTTAAGATTTTGTGATGTAATATTCTCTCATTTATATTTAAACTCTCACTCCTTGAATTTAATCAGAACTATTTTATTCATGATTTTAGACGAACGAAGGCAACTTATCAGACAATTCAAACATAAAATTAGAAATTTATCTTGATATCTGAGAAAAAAAGAGCAGGAATTTTTGATCAAGTGATATTTCGTTTTTATTTAGTTTTTTTTTATTTTTTATTTTAATTTGCCAACTTAGATGAGGTCATTTAGGGTTTTTGAATTTATTACATCGATTTTAAATACAAGATTCCGATGGCTACCGGAGGAAGTTCTCTCGGGATCACTAACCCGAAGTTTCTCCTTTTTTAGAAACGTTGAAATTGAGTCCAACTCTGGATTCATACCCCTTCTATGTTCGTGATTAATTAAAAATTAAACATTGGGTGAAGGCTTGACTATTTCATAGTGAAGGGTTTGCTTTATCTCTAATACAATGATTCTGATTAGTAGACTATTGCATATTATAATGAATGTTAGTCTTGTGATTGCCACATCAGGCCACCAAAGAAGGGTTAGTTGCTTCTTAATAGCCTTACAGATGTTATCGTATGAATAAAATAAACGATGGATAATATAAATCCGATAAGAGATGAGATATGACTAAGAGCCAAGAGAGAGCTGCATCAAAGTTAAAAACAATTCCCGGACGGGCGATCGAATTTCAGGGATTGGGAGGTCCCACACACAATCCCTCGGGATTTCCACCCGACAAATGACAAACTCAATTATGCACGAGGTGCCCGGATTTAGCCAATAACCCGATACCAGATGGGTGGAGTACACATACATACACATTCTTCTCCCCAAGGTTGATCGTTACATTTTTAATAGTTATGATTTTGGTCCGGCTCAAATAGAGCCAATCCAGGAGATCTAATTTGTCTCCTCTCTTGTCACGTGGTGAACACATCCCAAGGGGATTCATAAGCGTTTTTATCAAATTTTCGAAAAAAATATAGGCCTAAATATAATAAAATAAAAGTCAATCGAATTATCTCAACCCAAATCGATACCACCATAGATTCAGATAATTTACAAAATATTATTTAATAAAATAAATTGATTTATTAATTTTCATTCTTTGATGCATTTGAGGTATGTTTTCACCAAAATTTTAGAGACTTTTCTGCTAAAATTTATTCAGGCATTTTTTGTTCATTAAATAATTTTTGTATTAAGTGGGGGGGGGGGGTATATAATCGCGCATAGATCATTTAGCGTAGCCGTTATTATTTAAATTATTGATTCTTGGTCGATAGCCCTTGAAAATCTTTAAAAAATAAGTTCCTTAAGGTCTTGAAAAACCGTTAAACGCCGAATGAGAAGATAGTTACTCTAAGCGACAAGAGATCGCGTTAGTTCTTTCCATAGGAAAACAAGCGTTTTATTCCATTTCATTTGAAAGGTTCCATAATAAGGCAAAAAATTAATTATTTTTTAACTCAATCATTACAAATTTAATTATCTATAAGGGAGACCGAATTTTTTAAAAATATATCTTTTATTTAATGTGATTAATCTACAATTTTTTTTTTTTTTTTTGAAAATCAAAAAAAGGGCTTCTATAAGTTGTAGATATTTTAAATAGCTTTAATTTAAAAAAAATTGAGATTCATAGGGAAACAAGCGTAATCCAAAATTGTGGTCGCTGGAACCTCTCAAAATTAGCACCTCGAGTCGCGCACCTTAATGCAAATTTTTGCAGAAATTTGAGATTTTTGTGAGATATTTTCTTTAACTGCATCGTTTCAATTGCAACACATTTACAGGAACAAAGTATTTAATATTAAAATAACATCTCTCAATTTCCTTAACCAGCTATGTTTCATTCTCTACTCTCAAACGTTAATTTATTTAATATTTAACATCCCTCTCTCATGTTAGTTTAACTTTAAAATAAAGAATTCCCCTCTCTATCTTTCAATAATTGAAAAGTCTTTAATACGTTATTCTAAATCCTACAATACTAATCCTTAAAGGACTTCATAAGGCCGGTTTAGAGCTCGTGGCCATCCATTCCCCAAAGACTCCAGGTTGTTGTTGTGACGTCACACTCAGCTCTAATTTATTCATGCGGAGTACGTTCTAACACTAAATTAGTCTGCATTATGCACTAATCCTCTTAGTGGAGGGAGGCAAATGGTGTAGCTGCTCTCTCCCCCCCCCCCCCCTACCGAGTCATAATTCCAACTGGACTTTGTTTTTTTGCATTGGTATTTTTCGTAGCCATGATGGCAAGAGAGGGAATGTATTTTCTGTTTTAACCCCCCCCCCCCCCCCTCATACAATGCGCAATACAATGATGTAATTATAGCTGGCCGGTGGGGTGCCGTATTTTTTAATTACGGCCGGAGTTCAGAGCCAGAACGGCTCATATTTAATAATTTTTTTTTTTTTTTTTTTGTCAGAATCGATTAAACAATGAACACCCTTTTGATCGATAAAGATTGTATTTTTTTTTTAATTTGTCATAAATTTTCGAATTTGTAAATTGAATTAAAAGATTACAGTATTTTTTTTTTTACTTTCTCTTACCCTCTTTATGAAATATATAGAGAAAGTATTGCTATCATGTCAAAAATTCTATGTCAAGATTTTGATGTATAAACACGTTGTGGGTACAAAAAAAAGTGAGTCCCGCAAATTGATCTGTTGGTCTGTTTTTGAACAAAATATCTCAGGAACGAAAAGGGCTAGAAAGTTGAAATTTTATATTTAAGTTAAACATCAACCCAAAAGGTGAAAATAAGCTTTTGAACAAAATCGGCCAAAAAGTACTAGTACTTTACTGATGTACTTTTTTTTTAGATTTTCTCAAAATTCGCTCCAACGATTTTGATTAAAATTTATAAATCAATTATTTTTTTGATTCTCTTTAAAAAGTATGCCAGTGAAATTTTTCGTGCAAATTGTTTGAAGTACATTTTTCTGATGTGGAAGCATTCGTACCTCAGCACCATCTATGAATCGCGTGGTAAAGTTTGGAACTTAGCTGCTAAGGGCAACTAAATATATCTCGACACAAAAACCAGTCACACCAGATTTTTTAAAATAAATAATGGTACATCCTAATGTTTTCAAAAAAATTTGTACAATAAAAGAGTATTAATTGTTACTTCATTAGATATGATATACTGTATTTACCCCACCAATTTGAGTATTTGTCCCTCAAATTCAGTTGTATTAGTACAAATTAATAATTCGAATCCCAATTGAATGTTCGAGTTGATTTAAAGCAAGAATTTGGCTACTTCCTTCCGGTTTGCGAATCAATTTCACTTCTTTCGTTTGCACTCCCCCGGCCTGCATAAAAGACCCCAATTTCAAAAACCAATTTAAAGTCAGTTCAGTTTTGTCAGCACTTTACTAATAGATCATTTAGCTTCAAAGCTCGTAAACTTTTATTTGCTCCTATTTACTCAAAAGTAAATGATTAATTCTCTCGAAAAATCTAATAAGCGATCAGTTTAAACCTTTTCACACTTTCTCTCCTTTTTTTCCTCCCTCTCACACCTCTGTGTAAATCCTCTCGTAAATTTAATAGATTTTGCTCTCTGTTCGGTTGACTTTTGTTTCCGAATCGCAATAGGCTCATTTAACTCACCCTCTTTAGGTCCTTTAATTTTATCCTAAAGTGCAAAGTTAATAGAGTGGATTAAATTTAAAAATCGGGAGGTTTTAATGCCCTTGGGGGGTAGGTTCCGGACGTCCATTCAAGCTGTGGTTTTAAGCCTAGGCCGGCGCAATTGAACGAGCCGAGGCGCAGCGGGAGAGTGGAGGCGCAGATAGGAATAGGCTCTGTCAGGTCACCACATTGAACGCAGTACTGCGTTGCCTCTGTTGCAAACATGTCATTTGAAATGGAGGAAAAATCTTAAATATTTATGAATTTAGTTTTAAAATTGTATTTTATTTCAAGAAAAAAAATCATTTTAATATATTGAAATTCAATCATTGCATTTGAGAATTAAACATATTAAAATGAAATTCAATCACAAAATATTTAATTTTCGTGTTAAATTTAAATTATTAGCATAATCATTATATATATATTATCATATATTATTAGATATTTCATGTTGAGGAGGCCAATCGAGAAGATTCAGAAGGATTCAATTTTATTTTATTTGTTTTTGTCACCATTCGTAAAATTTAGCTCTGAAGCAACGGATTCCACCTTGAGATCATCAGATCATCCTTCAATTTTGTCCGATGTAATCCGGGTGGGTTGTATCGTACAATACGGGATGATCTTGGACTAATTGGATTAGTTGTTCCATACTATTAACTTATAAAAAGCTAATAAATCAAATAAAAATAAATAAAAGTTAAAGTTAAAAAAGCTCGCAGAGGCGAAGAGGACGTAGGAAACTGTGTTGCTACCACAACCAGACAGAGGCTCTGAGAGTTATTCCTATGCTACGCCTGCCCTCTGTCCAATGTGCGCTGCCCTATTGAAACGCGTGTATTACAAAAGACCTGCCGCTCTGCTCGGCTGCGCTCTGTGGTTAATGTGGCGGGCCTTAGAGCTGGACCTGACTGGTTCTAGAGTCTTGAGCTGTTCTCTTATCCCTTTCCAGGCAAATGAAGTAAAAAATTATTCCTCTCTCACTTTTATGAGGTTTTATTTAATGAAATTTTATTTTTAATCATGTTCGTTAAGAGATGGATTGTGTAATGGAAATGAATTTTTTTTTTTTGTTTAATTTTTTGAACCATTCTTAATTTTATTTTTGTTATTCTTGTCTATTATAGTGATTAAATTAGCATGTATTTTTTATAAATTCCCTTATAACATTATATTATACCCATAAAGTAAAGTCATTTCACGGTCCAAAAAGAGATGGTTAAAGAGCCATTTATTCCTAGATCAAATAACATAGTCACAAACGTTGCGTGTTTAGGAAATGACCTTTTATACAAGTACAGGTTAATAGGCTTCAAAAGAGAGAGGGGGGCATCTTTTGTTTCGGATTGGCATATAAGTACCATTTGGAAATAAACAGAGCCTTAAAATTTTTTTACTTTCTTTTGCATTTATTTTTGATATATAGCCTACTATTGTTTTTTAATTTGTTTAAGGACTTTTCAGCATATGAGGCTATTTATATTTAGTCCTTATTTATTTCAAAACTCGTGAGCTTTAGTGATAGTAATGCAATCGTCAAATAAATATTTATATTTTGGTTTTAGATTTCCCTGAATCTAAGAAAAGTAATTTATGATTTATGTTCCTTATGATGATACAATAGAATTCTATTAACTTTTATAGTAAATTCTGTGGAACTTTAGGGACTTTTATGCCTATATTTCATAAGTGAAAACAAAACACTTGCTGTTGATTCAAAATTCTATTGCAAAGTTTTATCATTATTATACTAGTTATTGCAAATAAATTAATTTTTGTTAAGGTTGTTCGGATAGTACATCGTAAGTCATAATAGAATCTAAATTTTTTTTTAAATAAAATTAAAAATTTGAATGCCAAAATTCCTTATTATAATTTAGTCGTGACCTATCATAGTTTATAATTGGATTAAGTTAATAATTTAATTACCAAAAATAATAAATGAATGACTTTCGACTTGAGCAGTTTTTCACGTAATATAGAACTGGCAACATTGCATTCATCAACTATCTATTTTAAATTTTAAACGCCTTAAATTTTATTTTATTTAATATATTACAATGTTTAATGCAAATCAGTTTAAACACAATGGACGATTTGCGAGAAAAAATATTGTAAAATTGAAAAAAAAAATGTATCTGACATAGAGATAAGACACTTATGCTATGCGACGTTGCCAGGCTGGTCTGACTCTCGAGAATTCATTATTTTTAAATATTAGCGACTGTCATTTTGGAGAATTTTTTTGACTTTCTTGTTAAAATATCTTTAAAAGCGGTCGGCAGAAACTTTTGGTTTTATTTTTAACGTATTCCTCGGAAGTGAATTAATAAAATGTAAGTTTTTTTGTTTTTGTATCATTTGCACAGATGCCTATATAATTCGATATGTGTGCGTTTCGTCGTTATTCCCCATAGGCTACATGTTAAATTTCAATTTTTTAAAAATTAATTACACGATAACCCTGTGTCAGATCTGCTTCAAAATTTTATTTTATACGTATTTGATAGTGATTAATAACATATTAAAAAATTAGCTTTTAATCTACCAAAGTGCTTTAATGTCCGAACAACCTTAAGACTTTCGGAAAATATTTTTATGCATTACTCGATTTTATTTCGATAATTCAGAGTCACATACCAAATTTAATCTCTTTTTTAGAATATTATTTATTTGAAAAAAAAATCGAATATGCATAAGATGAAAGCGGGCTAGATGTTAATAAATTTCAAATTTGTAAGCTTGTTATTAATAATATTCTTTTTTTTTTTTGTTACAGGATTCGGATGTGTGTTGGACAAATTCATGGATGAACTTCCATCAACAATTTGAGGTTTAAGTGAGTTGAATTTCTTTTTATATTTTCAAACATTTATTTATATTAGTAACATCAATTGGTTTTAGAGATATTTAACAATTTATGTGAATATGTTTATTTTTTGTTAGTGGACCAGACGAGCCATGACCTCCGGGAATCGAACCCGGGATCTCCAACTTATTGGTGAACACCAAGCCACCAAACACACCATCCAAATTTTCCTTTACCGTACATACAGTTTACCAAGAGAAGAGGGATATGTATTTGTTAATGGGTGTGGTGGTCTGGTGCAAAGGAAAACGCACTGATAAACTGGAGATCCCGGGTTCGATTCCCAGCGGCTAGGCGAAATTTTACCCACCAACAAATAAACATACATACATTGTTAATTATTATTAGATTTGTTGAATATTTCGCTTTTGATTTTATATTATTTGAATCCAAAAAAGCCTTTTTTGTATTTTGCCTGTTGGCAATAGACCATCTCTCTCGTTTTAACATTGTACAAAATACATTAATACAAAAATAAACAGAATACAAAAACATTAATACAAATAACACTAATAGAACTAGACACATCGCAAAAACGTTGATAGAAATAATAAACATATAAATAAACCCATTACAAAAACATTAATATGCATAACACTAATATAAAATAAAAAAAAACATCATACAAAACATAGATACAGATAAAAATGAATAAAAAATGATAAAAAAAACACTGATACAAATAATGACTTATTAATAAATGAATAAAAAATCTAACGTCATCAATGCATTATCTCGATATTTTATTAAATCTGAGCATATCTGATGATAATAATAATAATAACAATCACAATCATAATAATAGATGAAAATTATTAATTTTTAAATATGCATAATTTTTTTTTTTAATCAGATTCTGACAGATTTTCGTGTCCAAGCTTTAAAATTATGAATTATTAGCTAGATGTCTGTCTGTCTGTCCATCATGGAAAAAATGTGCATAAATATAAACCTTTTTTTTTTTTTTTTCTTTTTTTTTAAACATTTATTATTAATTTGACTTTTTGATTTCCGGTCCATTTGGTTTGACACCTCTTGACGAGTTTGATTGAAGTTTTATCGTAGATGAGGTCATTTACTGCTCTTTTTGCGAGTCATGAGATAGATTATAGCCCCGTGGACATATTGCGAAAACTCATGAATTTTAAACAAAATTTATATTCCAAATCATACATTATATATTATCTATATTTTTACCTTATAAAATTGTCTCTCTATTGATTGCTTAAAAACATCGGCTTTTAGGACACGAAGAGACTATCAAATATTTATATATGAATCTACTAAGTGATTTATTTCAAAAAACAAATTTTTAGCTAAACTGATTATAGGTCTATTTAACAGTAGCGTACATACAAATTTTCAAATTTGTAAGCCCCCCTCTTCCTGTCTTCAGAATCTACAAAAATATATATAATTAATTTAAAAATGATGGCGGGGTGAAAACTCGGAATCAAATTTTTTCTGTTGTCGAAAAAAATATTTAATTAACAATTTTTGTAGTTCTAGTAAATATCCCCTCTTAGCCCGTGACCCGTGGCTAAGAGGGAAGACACTAACTTGTCGCGCAGGGGTCCCGGGTTCGCCTCCCGTCCCAGGCGAGAAAAATTTATTTAATTTGATTTGACTACAAATCATTTGAAATAAATAGGGATGGGGTCTAAATGGGCGTTAGATGCCGAAAAAGACCTTCTAAAAAAAAATTTCAACCTTCTTTTATAAAAACATTGAAATTATCACATACTTATAAATAAAAGAATTTATGAATTTTAACACTCACTGTACAGTGAGGGACAATATTAAGTCCTAACCATGCGTTTTTTTCTACTTGTGATTATTTCATTGTTTAAAAAAAAAAATATATATTTTTTAATGAAAACTTCTCATGGTTCAAACCTAGAAATATTTTTTCATTTTCTTTTATAAAAACAATGAAATAATCACATGTAGAAAACGCCTGAGTGGGATTTAACTTTGGCGTTCACTGTAAACCTTATATTTTTGTCCATTATTCACTGAATTCATCTCTTATTTTTTTTACTTTTGAAAATGTTATTTATTTTTATTTTGAAATAAAATTCTTGACATTAGTTTTCTCCGTACTTCCGGGTTCGGCATATAAAAAATATTATTACTAATATAAAAATTTTAATTTCCCGTGAGTAATTTAAAAAAAAAAAAAAAAGAGAATTGTTTCATAAGTTTGAACTTTTCGAACAAAAAGTAGTCCTCAACTCGCACCTCTTTTTTTTTTTAAGTTAGGATGTGCCAGTAAAACAAGTTGAGGAGTTTACGAGCAATTCCTGAAAGAGAAAAATGGTCACTTTAGTAAACTGGCAAAGTGAACTATAGTATGCTCAACCCCTTCAAAGATTGTTATCATCAAAATGCACGCTTACATGAATCTTTTGAATCTATAAGGTGGGGGGGGGATGGGGGCGGCCATTAAAGGTCCTCTCTGTTACTTTATTTGAATGATAAATGTTGCCCCTGATGATATCTCCGCCGATTCTTTTCAGATTATTCACCCCTTTATTCCAATCATTCATTTAAAGCTGTCTTAACGCTTTTTCCTTATTATAGAGGCGATCAGATTTATTTTCTTTTAGGAAATGTTAATATTTTTTATTTGAGAGAGAAAGAAAGAAAAAAAAAAAGGGAAGGAATTCGCATCCCAATTTTCCAATTAATCTTGTCAAAAATAAAAATATTTTTTTTAATGAAGAAATTTTGATAAATTAACGTTAAAAGTGTTACATTAGGTCGTTTGCTTGTTTAGCAGATTTTTCAAATTTAACGGGGGTTTCGTATTGTTCTTACAACCCGTTCGGACAAAAGAGGTGCAATTTATTTGGACATTTGATACAGGACAGAGGAGTTGGCAGCCAATTTTAGAGCCTCTATATTAAATAAAAACTCTCAATTCTGGATACGTTTCGGCTTTATTCTACTAAGGCCATCATCAGTCCCATTAGAGCTGGAAAGACATACATTAATATATAAAGATGACAGTTTACAAAATACAAATAAAATATTTTATATAAAATA